>JALPQI010007556.1:0-56734 GCA_025490895.1 Thaumatotibia leucotreta | reverse complement strand
CTAATTCGCATACGTGGAATAATTTTTTTGGTTCCATTCTAAGATCCAATATGGCGGGAACTTTTTTTTTTGCAATTTTCATCATTATACTCGTTTCCGACTAATTCGTATACGTGAAATACGATTCCCGAGTCCATTCTAAAATCCAAGATGGCGGGAACTTTTTTTTGCAATTTACATCATTGTACTCGTTTCTAATTCGCATACGTGTAATACGATTTCCGGGTCCATTCTAAGATCCAAGCGGGCGGCTACTTTTTTGTAAATTTCATCATTATACTCGTTTCTGACTAATTCGCATACTTGTAATACGATTTCCAGGTCCATTCTGAGATCCAAGATGGCGGGAACATTTTTCTTGCAATTTTCATCATTATACTCGTTTCTGACTAATTCGCATACGATTTTGGGGTCCATTCTGAGATCCAAGATGGCGGGAACTTTTTTTTGTAATTTTTATCATTGTACTTGTTTTCGACTAATTTACAAACGTGGAACCCGAATTTAGGGCGAATTTAAGATCTAAGGTTATTTACGTATATGTATTGGAAATGGAGTATCTTTAATGATAAAAACTGCCCAAAAGTACATCAATTGTAAGATACAAAATGGCGGCACCTTGTTTGAACTTTTGTGCAGTTTTTTTTTTTCATTATAGGTACTGCATTTCCGCTACTCATAAGAACATGCTAAATATAAAAACTCTTGGATATTAAATTAACCCCAAATTAGGGTTCCACGTTTATAAATTAGTCGAAATCGAGTACATTGACAAATATTACAAAAAAAATTACCGCCATCTTGGATCTTAGAATGGACCCGAAAATCGTATTCTACGTATGCGAAGTAGTCAGAAAAAAGTATAATGATGAAAATTGCAAAAAAAAAGTTCCCGCCATCTTGATCGTATTCTACGTATGCGAATTAGTCGGAAACAAGTATAATGACGAAAATTGCAAAAAAAGTTCCCGCCATCTTGGATCTTAGAATGGACCCAAAAATGATATTCCACGTATGCGAATTAGTCAGAAACGAGTATAATGATGAAAATTGCAAAAAAGTTCCCGCCATCTTGGATTTTAGAATGGACTCGGAAATCGTATTCCACTTATGCAAATTAGTCGGAAACGAGTATAATGATGAAAATTGCAAAAAAAAGTTCCCGCTATCTTGGATTTTAGAATGGACCCGGAAATCGTATTCCACGTATGCGAATTAGTTGGAAACGAGTATAATGACGAAAATTGCAAAAAAAAGTTCCCGCCATCTTGGATCTTAGAATGGACCCAAAAATGATATTCCACGTATATGAATTAGTCAGAAACGAGTATTATGATGAAAATTGCAAAAAAAGTTCCCGCCATCTTGGATTTTAGAATGGACTCGGAAATCGTATTCCACTTATGCGAATTAGTCGGAAACGAGTATAATGATGAAAATTACAAAAAAAAAGTTCCCGCTATCTTGGATTTTAGAATGGACCCGGAAATCGTATTCCACGTATGCGAATTAGTCGGAAACGAGTATAATGATGAAAATTACAAAAAAAAAAGTTCCCGCCATCTTGGATCTTAGAATGGACCCAAAAATGATATTCCACGTATGCGAATTAGTCAGAAACGAGTACGATGATGAAAATTGCAAAAAAAAGTTCCCGCCATCTTGGATTTTAGAATGGACTCGGAAATCGTATTCCACGTATGCGAATTAGTCGGAAACGAGTATAATGATGAAAATTACAAAAAAAAAGTTCCCGCCATCTTGGATCTTAGAATGGACCCAAAAATGATATTCCACGTATGCGAATTAGTCAGAAACGAGTACGATGATGAAAATTGCAAAAAAAAAGTTCCCGCCATCTTGGATTTTAGAATGGACTCGGAAATCGTATTCCACGTATGCGAATTAGTCGGAAACGAGTATAATGATGAAAATTGCGAAAAAAAAGTTCCCGCTATCTTGGATTTTAGAATGGACCCGGAAATCGTATTCCACGTATGCGAATTAGTCGGAAACGAGTATAATGATGAAAATTGCAAAATAAAAGTTCCCGCCATCTTGAATCTTAGAATGGACCCGGAAATCGTATTACACGTATGCGAATTAGTCGGAAACGAGTATAATAATGAAAATTACAAAAAAAAAGTAGCCGCCATCTTGGATCTTAGAATGGACCCGGAAATCGTATTACACGTATGCGAATTAGTCAGAAACGAGTATAATAATGAAAATTACAAAAAAAAAGTAGCCGCCATCTTTGATCTTAGAATGGACCCGGAAATCGTATTACACGTATGCGAATTAGTCAGAAACGAGTACAATGATGAAAATTGCAAAAAAAAGTTCCCGCCATCTTGGATTTTAGAATGGACCCGGGAATCGTATTCCACGTATGCGAATTAGTCGGAAACGAGTATAATGATGAAAATTACAAAAAAAAGTTCCCGCCATCTTGGATCTTAGAATGGACCCAAAAATGATATTCCACGTATGCGAATTAGTCAGAAACGAGTACAATGATGAAAATTGCAACAAAAAGTTCCCGCCATCTTGGATTTTAGAATGGACCCGGAAATCGAATTCCACGTATGCGAATTAGTCGGAAACGAGTATCAAAAAAAAAAAAATCAAAATCAAAATATTTTTATTATCATTAATTAGGGAATGCAACCCGGGTACCCGAAAACCCGGGTACCCGGGTACCCGACTATATTTGGGGTCGGGTAAAACCCGGGTTTTCATCTCATACCCGGGTTTTACCCGAAATAAAAAAATATATTGAAAAATGTAAAAGTTAAGTAAAATTTTAAAAATAATGTTACGACCGAAACCCTAACATAAGAGTTAAAGCGTTATGGCACTTATAACTATTTCTATTATCGTCTAACCCTCACTTATTTTACACTTAAATCGCGAAACTTATATTTTCAAATGCATATCGAACGGGTGAGACATTTCATTTCAACCCTTTTGTTTTCGCCGCTTCCCGCCGCTCAGGTAGGTAGCGATAAGAAGATAAACAACAACAACAGTGCATATGTTACTAGTTCTACGCACTTTACTCCTCACCCTGGCTGTGGCATTCGTTTGGTAATAATTTGCATTTGCACCTGAAGTCAGTGAGGTTGAGGCAGACGACGCGAAGATACATTTCCTATATGGTGTAACTTCATTTGTAAACGCCAACTGAAAACAATGCTGAAGGCGTTGGATATTGTCCGGAGTTGTTCGTGCAAAGTCTGTTTTTAATATGATTTTGAAATTAAATTTTCAATGTTTCAAACGTGAGTTGACATCATCATCTCATAAGACGTTCAATGTTGAACATCAGTCTCCCCTGTTGCATCCAGATTCGAGACTCCCGCCCTGCAACCTTCATACCGTCGCATCGCATGTCCATCTTGTGGGTGGAAATCCTACGCTGCAAAACTGTCTGCTTACGAGCACTTTTTGACCCCATCGGCTCCTGCTCTCTTGTGGCCAATGTGGCCTGCCTATTGCTATTTCAGCATAATCTGGATGGCTATGTCGGTGACTTTAGTGCGTCTCCAGGTCTCCTAATTACAGATTCGATTACGCAGAGAAACTCTGAACGAGGGACTTTGAGTTTTGAGATGTATCCGAGAGTGAGTGACGCACGTTTCAGCACCGTGGTCATCACTGGTAACCAACATTAATTCAACGTCGACATACCGATAGTCATCACTAATGACCTAAGCAGCGCCCACATCTCCATCGAATCGAATTGAAGGCTTTTTCATCGTCCACAAACACTTAGTGGCAAATTATACTCTTCTATCTTTTGTATGCTTTGCCGCAGCGTAAGGACATACGATCCATATCTCCGTCTATGGCTCTATAGATACTATATATGGTCCCTTCGTAATCCATTATATTCGGGAGGCTAGAAGTCATCAAGTATGCGTTCTAAAGGGTTCGTGATGATCCTTGAAAACAGTTTATATAATCATGACTAACCTTCTTCAAAAGGCTGTTATCACCTTTTTTGAAGAACAGCACCAGATCGCCTCTTTTCCATGACTTTCATGCTTTAGGCGTTTTGCCCTCTAACAAATTAACGAGCTTCTAGAGGACTTTAAATACCATCGGTCCACCCGCTCTCAGAAGCTCTCTGATTCCGTCGTCGCTTGGCTCCTTGTTGTTTTTATATACAAGTTGTGAAATTTGTAAAATTCGTTGCAATTATTATTTTCACAAATAAATGTAAATTCTGTTCAACAAAAGAGCATTTCATTAATAATTACCTTTCAAAACACAGAAATCAATACTTTATGCTATTTTGGTCGAAGACCGGGTACTACCCGGGTACCCGGGTATTAAATCGCAAAGTCGGGTAATACCCGGGTACCAAAAATGGCCGGGTATTGCATTCCCTATCATTAATAAACAAATTTTAAAGTTTACAATGACTGGGGCCTTCCTTTAGGCTACGAAGCCTGTGTTGGAACGCCCCGCTCTTCCTCAAGTTTAATAACAATAATAAGATTAAACACATTTCTAATAAATAGATCACAATAAGTACTTATATTTTAATAATAGCATATTATTTATTAATATGCATCATATAAATATTACGTAGGTACCTACTTACATAGGGTGGATGACGTGAGTTTGTGTGTGTGTGTGTGTGTGTGTGTGTGTGTGTGTGTGTGTGTGTGTGTGTGTGTGTGTGTGTGTGTGTGTGTGTGTGTGTGCGTGTGTGTTTTTGAGCATGTGTGTAAATGAGTGTGTGTGCGCGCGCGGGTTGTGTATTGTGAATGACGTATGCATTCGAATCATGTCACCGTGCTAGTAGTTGTTCAGTCTCATCATAGGTTTTACCTTGAAGCCACTTGAATATGGTGGTTTTACAGTTATGGTAGTTCATATTATGTATGTCTAGGTATTTGTTCAGTACATTATACAGGTGTCTGGACAGTATGGGAAATTGTTTGGAGGCAAATTTTGTTGTTGTCTTATTCAAGTTTAGTATTCTATCTTTTCTTCTTTTCTGTTTCGCGTTTCTGTCGTATGGCAAGATCTTATGTAATTTTAGAATTGTGTTCATAATGTAAAGCTGCCTAACGGAGAGTAGTTTAGTCAATTTGTATAAACTGTGTGTAGGGAATCTTTGATTTTTGTAGTACATGACTTTAATGAGACCACGCTGAGCACGTTCCAATTGTAAATATTTGGTTTTGGCCGCTCCACCCCAGATTGGTATGCAGTATATTAATACGGATTGAACTATGGATATATATATGTCCTTTAAAATATCTCTATTAGAATTTCCCGATTCTGCACTCGTTCTGGGCACCACGTCTCTCAGTTTTTTGAATATCCAAGTTAATTTTCGCAGCCTGGAGGAGACATGTTCAAGGTGTGGAAACCAGGAGAGGCGCTGATCAACCAGGATACCCAAATATTTAGTGCAGGCAACCTTCGTGATTTCAGGACAAATACAGTTACTCGGGACAGTTACAGAGTTGCAGCTGTGTATTTTAATCGAAAAGTTTTCATTTGGTTGCGATTCATTGCTTATGCCGAAACAAATGTAATTTGTTTTTTCAGTGTTAAGCGTAAGTATATTATTTTTGAGCCATTTACCTATATGGGATAGTCCTCGCTCAGCGCTCAACCTCGCATCATCCCATGATTTTCCAATAAAAGTAACCGCTGTATAATCTGCATACGAATATAATTTAGCATTTGGTATTTGCATATTACACAGGTCATTAATATACACGAGGAAAAGTGTGGGACCAAGCACGCTACCTTGAGGAATTCCGCATGTAACTTCTCTGGTTTCACTAATGCACTCTTCCAGCTTAACTTGTTGATTCCTTGCAGTAAGATAGTCTTTAAAGAGCTCCAGTGGGGTTCCCCTTACACCAACTTTTTCTAATTTATGAAAAAGCATGGAAAGAGAGACAGTGTCGAATGCTTTCTTTAAGTCCAAGAAAACCGTCATGCACTTTTCACGTTTGTCAAGCTGTTCTCCTATCAGGGAGCAGAGACCATTTACAGCATCTTCCGTGGAAGTACCGTGTCTGAAGCCAAATTGAGATGATGATAATATATTAAATTTATTCAGGTAATTTAGTAGTCTATTGTTGAGTATTTTTTCTATGATTTTAGAAATTGCCGAGAGTACTGAAATTGGCCTATAATTATTTATGTTCTCTCTCTCCCCATTCTTATAAACGGGTGTAATGATTGCTTGTTTCAGGGGAGCGGGAAATTTTCCGGTCCCAAAACATGTATTGGTAAGATGTGTTATAATAGGTACGATTTCATGTTTAGCTATCTTTAGAAAAGCAGAAGGAATGTTATCCCATCCAGGAGCGGTATTCGATTTTAAGTTGGCTAATATACTGTTTACCTCATAATGATCGGTAGGAGTCAAGACAAAAGAATTAGTTTGAACAGGTATGTTTTGTAGGTACTTACTTACTTCATAAGTTGAAGGTTGTATACGCTGGGCAAGACTATTTCCGATGTTAACAAAGTAGTCATTAATGAAGTCTGCAGACTCTTTAGGGGAAGATTTTAAGTTAGATAGCGGTAGATTAGCATTGTTAGTTTTGTTAGTATAAGTAATTTGTTTAATATTTTTCCATAGCAATTTATTATTTTTGGTAGATTCTGCAAGTAATCGTCTGTCATAATCACGTTTAATTTTTTTAATGAGTTTGTTGCAGTAGTTTCTGTATCTAATATAAATTACCTTGCACACTTCATTAAAGGGGTCAGCTCGAGATACCCTTTGTAATCTATTGCGGTTTCTTATACAGCGAAGGATTCCCGGCGTGATCCATGGCTTTATTATACGATCTTTATTTGGGATATTTGTTATTTTTGTATTCTCCTTTATTGTCTCGCTTATGACGTTTATTAATCTATTTATAATAAATTCTGAATCGCTGCTGCATAAAAGCTCTGCAAGATGTTTTGTTTTTAAAACCTTGAGGGCATTTTCAAAATCAACAACAGTTTTAATTTTCTTAGGTGTTGGTATGTGTTTTAGTTTTGAGACTGCCAGTAGTGTAGTGTAATGGTCGGTCGTTGTCGTATGAAGTACAGCAATTGAAGCTTTATGTTTTGTGTTATCTATTTTAATCATTAAATGATCGAGACAGTTTTTTTCTCTAGTAGGTATAATGTGGCCAGCAAGTATGCCGTACATAGATAGCATATTCAGGTAGTTGGTTCTATTTTTTTGTTCTTGTTGTGTCTCTGTAGCTTTAAGGGCGATGTTTATGTTTATGTCTCCTGCTATAATTATCTTCTTATTGTTTGTACTGAGAGTGCCTAGATGATTATTTAACGAGTTAATGAAATTATCAGCATTTGAATTAGATGGCGACCTATATATACATAAAATTGACTTGTTCAATATTTCCAATTGGAGACATGATGCTCCGAAAAGTTTAATTTCTGAGACCTTATGTTTTAATATACTTTTGACATATATAATCACTCCGTCATTCTGGTTTAACTGATGTAAGGTGTGATAGCAGTGATAATTTGCCATTTGTGGTAATGGTTTATTTGAATTAATTCTGCATTCTGTTAAGATTATTACGTCTGCTTTGAATTTTAGGCTAGCTAATGTTAAAGTAAAGTCATCAAAGTTACAGTAGACACTTCGAATATTTTGCGAAATTAAAGTAAAGTCATCGTTTTTAACATGTAAATATGTTTCTAACTCTGAAACATCACATTCAAATGAGCGAGCGATTTCCAAACTGTCTATATCATTTAGAGTATTTATTGTGCTATTCATACTTTTTGTTTATAGTAGGTATATTCGTCTTATCGTGATATCGGTGTCGCATGCTAGGTGTAGGCGCAGTGTAGACAAGGTAAGTATTATTTTGACATACCAAAATATAATACAGGAGTGTGTGTTTGTGAGAGAATGTGTATTTAATATGTGTCTTTGAGAGAAAGTGTAAGATTGTGTAAGATGTGTGTGTGTTTGAGTAGGTGATGGAGTACCATACCATATATGTAAGCATATATGTAAGCAATGTAGGCAAGAAGGTAAATGAACATGAATTACTTAAGTCTAGTCATTTTTCTTGAAGTAGATGGTGTACCTGTTCTTCACTCTTTATTATGATTATAGGCGACTGTTCATCTTTGCGCACGTAGACTTTTCCGTAGGAAGTCCAGCAGAATTTGTATCCTTTTGATTTGGCCAGGTCTCTGGCTAGGAAATGCCTGCGTGCGGCCTTAGCGGTCAGGTTCTCAGATAGGAAAATTGGAGTATTTTCTTGAGTTTTGAAACCCAAATCTTTCGCGCTAAGTTTAGTTTTATTTTTTATGTTGTGGTATTTGGCTTGTTTCAGAAAATCTGTTTTTAGTACGGCCGAATTAGTTTCAACGATAATCGGCGTATTTTTCTGTTCCGGTTTTTTTCCTCGTAATCTGTATATGTCTCTTATATCAGTTTTAGTGATTTTACAGTCCACTGTTTGAGATAGGTGCACGACCATCTCAATTAAATCCTGTTTGGATTCCTTATCTTTTTTGGGACATTTTTTATTTCAAAATTACACTTCCGGGTGCCGGCTTGCAGGTCTTCAAGTTTGTTTTCTAAGAACATTATGTACTGCCTGTCCTCCTTGACATGGTCTTGTAATTTATTTATTTGGATCTTGAACTCTTCATTCTGCTTTATCAAGAAAGACATGGAGTTCTCAATGTTTTTGTTTGAGGTACGTATTTCTTTTAAGGTCGATTTGAGTTCAACAAGTTCCTCTTTCTGCGAAGCCACAAACTGATTCATAAACTGCTTTATGTTCTCTTTCATGTCACTGGAGAAGTCAATTGCCATTTGTCGGTGAGGGCGCTGCGTAACATAGCTATTCGGAGGTGTTTTTACCTCCTCTATCGACATCTCAGTGTCCGAGAGTCCGCCCAGTGTTTGATTCGAATCGTTTGCCATGCTCTCTGTACTAGGGCTCCCGATATACGTACTATTCGCCGAACCGTAGCTCCGTGTTCTTAACCCCGGCGGTACTAAGATCACGAATTTCACAGTCACGCCGAGATACGTACCCGAATCTTTGTTTGTATACGTATCTACGAATCTTGGCTTCGTTCTGGCAACGACTGCTCGTGGCATGGATCCGGCCGGACCAATTACTATCCAAACAAATAAGTCCTATTATTGAATAACAGCTTGTTTTTAAAGTACGTATTGAGTATTATACTCTGAATTGGGACGAACGGTATTTTATTGATTAGACTTGCATTTTTCGTATCGATTTATGTTATAGAATAACGTGGTAGGTACTGTGTTCTATATAACAAGCGACGGTGTTATTTATGGATTAGAATTTATATTGTGATTTTGAATCACCAGATAGAAAAATTTTTGGCCAAATTGCTATACATAAAAGAATACAGTCGTTCATTTAAGTTTATTACCTGACAGGGCGGCCCTTTTGTAGATAAGACCTATACTAAGAATTTGCACACGCAAAGTAGCTAACAATAGTTTGTCTGCGATGTAATTGACCACACGTGGTAATTTTACTGATAAATATGTTAACTTGGGCTTTACCTGGTACACCTTTTGTTTGTGAAGTTGAATGAAATAGCCGCATCTTTGTTTTGATATAGATAAGCGGGGATGTTTTAGTAAATTTGGTTTTATACGTATTTAGTCACTAATAAGATTGCAGGCCGGACAGACTTAGCGAGAGTTTAGTCGAATTTAAATTAATTGTTTTTTTATTATTTTGTTACGTTTTTGTATTGTTACTGTTGGTGAGAAGATAGCATTTTTAAAGTGTATTAATAATGAAGATCAGTTGGGTGTGGAGTTATGCCACCAGGGTCGGTGACACGGCTTTATGCACTTTGTGCAATGATCGTACGAACAATGAGATTTCGTGTCGTGGTGGTACAACAGGATCGATAGGAAAGCATTTGAAAGCGGTGCACCTAAAATCTCCCGTCATCGTCACGCCAATGAGTTAGTATATTGTATTTTTTAATTATATTGCTTTTTAATATCCTTTTATATTTTAAAAGTTCCTTTTTTTGTAGGAAATAACGCTGTAAATTTGTATATTTATGACGCATTTATTTTGTTCCTGAGTTATGGGTTTCCTAGTATAGATTAATCGTTGTCTGGTACCCTCAATATTGATTTATGTATTTATTTATATCAACTTTATTGCACGAAAGAAAAACTTAAATTATGATATTTAGAACTAAGAAAAATTACTTACTCCGCGCTGTGTTATGTATTTTTTAACTTCCATTCACATCTCATTATTAAATGAGGTAATTAATACATGACAATGTGTCAGTTTTTATTAATATTGAACTCAGAAAATATCTATATTTTATAATTCTGCCCTCCTTACCTTAAAAAGTAAAATATTAATATGTAAAATTTAATCTCAGTACGTATACCTACACGTTATCATACTGAAATTAAGTACATCTAAGTTATCGCACTTTACGTTAGAAAGGCAATTAGATAGCCACTAAATTAGATTCACAAATATCACGGAACATTCTCATCCGTTTTCCGTAGTCCTTAAAGACAACGCATCGAACCGTCAGTCAACAACGCGGGCGGAACGGATCTGCGTGTAATTAAGATACGTATCCCCGTGTACACGTGTATACGTAGCTTTATTGATACGTAGCCGTGTAACACGCAGGAAACGGGCCTTAAAACCGTTGCCGTGTAACACGGCAACGGGGATCCGGCTACGGTTACACGAAACACGGTCACGACCACGAGCCCTACTCTGTACTAGGGTGGTATAAAATGGCAAGAGGTAGCGATAGCGTAGCAGATGAGTCGCGGTGGCGTCGCGTAGCAGTATTACGTAGCACGTAGGTAGCTACGGCGTAGCCCAGGTCTTGTCCGTGTTGAGTGCGAGAAGTGCGTTCGCTGTTGCCGGCGCTAGCGCGTGCGAGAGTGAGATAAATCAATGTAATAGCGTAGCAGATGAGCCGCGGTGGCGTCGCGTAGCAGTATTCCGTAGCACGTAGGTAGCTACAACGTAGCACAGGTCTTGTCCGTGTCGAGTGCGAGTAGTGCGTTCGCTGTTGCCGGCGCTAGCGCGTGCGAGAGTGAGATAAATCAATGTATCTTACTTTGATTCAGGGTACCAGGGCAGCATGCGACGCAGCGAAGTGTAGCACTGATGTCGCCACGCGAATACGATGCACAACTCCTAATCGTTTCTGCGCTCCTAATTTTCGTAGTGTATTTAATTTACGTAAATCACCAATTTTATTAAATATTTAAATATGTACGGATTCTAAAATGCGTCCAACTCCAGAGGCGGCCGAGGGGGAGTATAATGATGAAAATTGCAAAAAAAGTTCCCGCCATCTTGGATTTTAGAATGGACCCGGGAATCGTATTCCACGTATGCGAATTAGTCGGAAACGAGTATAATGATGAAAATTACAAAAAAAAAGTTCCCGCCATCTTGGATCTTAGAATGGACCCAAAAATTATATTCCACGTATGCGAATGAGGGTTTTTGATACTTTTTCTGCCGCTATGGGGAGGTGAGATGGCAGCACTGAGCCGACCGTTTAACGAACTGTCAAAATAAATACGCGCATTTAATTTTCAACATATTTATAGGTTTATTTGTTCTGAAAACCATTACTTTAGGCACATTGTTACCTAAAATAAATAAATAAAATAGTTCCAAGTCAATTCTCATGAAATTAACGAAGTTAAAGTAATTATTTTTAATACCAGTGACTTTGCGCGCCTGTTTTATAGCTCCGTCTTCAGTTCGATGACCGTGTAATAGTCGTAATCCATTACAAAATCAATTATCTTCCAAATAAAATAGAATTTCAATATTTTAGGCCCAGGTGCCTATGAATAGTATGAATCTGACAGTTGTCGAGACCAGGTGCGTACGAAACGCCGCCTGGTGGCAGAAAAATTATCGAAAACCCTCATTAGTCAGAAACGAGTACAATGATGAAAATTGCAAAAAAAGTTCCCGCCATCTTGGATCTTAGAATGGACACAAATGGTAAATTCAAAAAATGTAGACACAATAAGAGAAAATTAGTATTAGCCCTTTTTTTCTTACAGAGTTTGTTGGATGTTGGACAGAGTAGAGCTATTTATTGCCAATGATATTGATAGAGTGCCATTAGTAAGAGTTTAATTATTATTTCGCTATGTGAGTTTGGTGTTGAAGCGTAGAATAGAAACAGAATGCAATGCTCAGATTACCTTCAATTTTCTATGGCTCTCGTTTCGTTTGTTGCCAGCTCGTCAGATTACGGTAAAGCAAAAAGAATGCTGACAACTAAACGGCAACGCCGCGCCGCAATGTATTTGTTATATAATTCGGATATACCCTAATCAGAGGCCCTACCGCAAACAACGAAAGAAGTGTTGCCTCCCAGTCACACTTATAGTGGAATTCACGAGTGCGAGAGAGAGGCAACACTTCGTACGTGTTTCGCGGTAGGCTCTCAGCTATTTATTGTTATCAGTTGTTATGTTACGGGTTCAAATCCTAGCATATGACTTGTAATGTATGTATTTTTTTGTTATTATTAGCGATTTAGGGACTTTTTACTTTTTTTTGTATGTATTTATTAGTTTTTCGGTTTTTTAGACCTCCTTAAACATTTAAAATCAATATATGCAAGATTTTGTTTAGCGACATCTATAGATTATTTCTGTCAAGACTCGAGTAGTGTACTGTTTGACGCGTATCGAGAAAAACGCATAAAAATATGTACGTGCAATAATAGATGGCGCTGAAATCAATTTATTCCAAAAATAGTTAATTTTTTTATTTACTAATTTACTCTTCTAGAAAGGGTGGTTTTGACTATTTTCGATGTATGATGCTAAATTAATTAAAACTGTGCACTAACAGGTAGTAAATATCTGGATTTCAAATAAAACTAAATCTATTACTAGTCAATCGTGCTCCTAGTGACATCTATTGTAACATATTCCGAACTATTTGAGCCTTCTATGAAACAGACCCTCTATATTTGGGTACTTTGTGGCGAAATTAAATATCAGCCTCAAAAGTAACAAACAATTGAAACTGGTTCACTCCAATTCCCGTTGCGTAAAGATTGTAAAGTAAAATTAACAATTATTGTTCGGTATAAAGAATGGAAGTAAACTTACAGCCGCTATCAAATAAATATAATATATCAGGGCGGCCGAGTGTGCTCTCCATTAAGCACCCAGAAGTGCTTAGACAAATTGCCAATCACTAACGCTTTCTCGTCAATCGTAAACGAAAGCCAGCTAACTGTCTTTGTCTCACTAATGTGAAAGAGTGACAGAGAGGGAAAACTGCGAAACGCTACTAAACGTTAGCGATTGGCACATTGGCGAGGTTTTCCCGTTGGACTACAGTATGGGGTTCTTCAAAAGAGGAGTGTACAAGTTTTTATTGGGTCGGCAACGCGCATGTGACACCCCTGGGGTTGCAAGCGCCCATAGGCTACGGTGACTGCTTTCCATCAGGCGGGCTGTATGCTTGTTTGCCACCGACGTGGTATATAAAAAAAAACATTGGCTAAGCATTCTGAGCAGGCCTCTAATGTCATGGTGTTAAAATTACATGTTCAGATATTTTTGAGCAACGTGGCCAGTCAGATATATCTGATGGCGACTGTATCCGAACAGGAAAAAATCATAATACTTATCCGAATTTTACGCAGTGCGTAAAATGGGAGGAAATACACCGAGGATACTAGTAGACCCAATAATACAGGAAATATTTATTATGGGTGAATCATTTTTTTCCTATTGCCATTGCCATGGTTACGGTCACCTAAGTCACGCTGGTTTTATGCAAAATTGTGCTACTTAAACTATGCAAATATGATTTTTCTGGTGTTAATAATAAGCCCTTTCCTTAATGGGCCACTTACAAACATGGACTACATACATGTTTGAATAATTTAAGTATTATAATTGTGCATAAAACCAACGTGACTCGGGCGACCGGAACCATGGCAATAACAGAAAAAAAGATATTCACTCTTATACATTTATTTAGATTACTTATCCTAGTAAATACTTATCTTCTTGCTTTCAAAATAGGTATACCTCTGCAGATGTAAGATGGAAAAAGCAGGTAGGTAAAGAATAATTGAAACAATGGTATAATTTCATTTAAAATATTTATTTACTCAATACTGAGAATAGAATTGCCTTAACGTAGCGCCACCATAAACCTACTTTACGGAATTTGTGCATTCCCACAATAGCAATCTTACTAAACTTTTCCAAAAACTCAACTCGACCATCTGAAAATTATAAATAAATAAATTACTAGATTTCTAATTACATTAGTTTCATTTGCGTATTTTATTAATAATAATACTCTATACTTTTGTGGTAAATTTTATTTCCCTATGTAGCTGTTTATAATAATATATCCTTTATTCTGTTCTTTTTACCACGAATAAATTATTTGATTTGATATTATATCGCATAAAATATCTTTGTTCACAATTTTGCAAGTAAAGATTTATATAAGGCAACGAAGGGTGATGACTTGTTGATAACTTGGGTACTTTTCTGTATATATTTTGATCTAATAAACAATAGATTTATTACTGTTTTAAGCTGTAGAAACATCTTTTTTTAAGTAAATCGTTGTGTCATACATTTGGGATAAAGCGGGGTCACATTGAATAAGTATTATTAGTTGGTTGTGTCTATCTGATGTTTAAAGTCACCCCGATTTACCGATGATTAATGTCATGACATATTTAGGAAGATTGCTTCTGTGGTATGTAATGCTATCAATTGGCAAGGTGACCTCTTCAAATGCACCGTTACAACTAATAGGAATCTACTCTTTGTCACTTCTAATATTAATATAATATAACCAAACATATATTCTCAGATCTTTTATATTTCTGGAATGGAATACAACTGAACTATTAAACTAGTTTGGATTTAAATAAATAGGTTAAAATAAATGATAAATAATGATAATTGACATAATTTGTTTTTTTATACAATAAAATAATTACAACAAAAAGAACATTATAAAGGCTTATTATCTTGGTAGCACAAATATTTTTTCATGTCAGGAACATCTTTCATGAAACTGTAACCTACTAACGAAACGATACAACCGAGTCAGTTAGTTTCATAAACAGAGGCACAGCGGTTAAATTGTTTCGGAATTAGACTGCATGTGTATAGGTACGCGTATGAACAAGTATTAATGCCACTAAGATAACAAAACTTCATAATTTATAATAAGCACCGCAGATGTTAAACAACCAAATAACTACATTTTTACAATAAGAGATCGCAATCTATAATACAAAAATGAAAAGTAACAATTTACGCACAGGATATAATTTCTTATAATAATCATAATTTTATATAATACTCTTTACTGATTCTCCTAATAATGGTTCTGGATAATGTACTATAGCATCATTTAAAGGATATATTTCTCTATTTGGGCAGATAGGATAGACTTATATTTGCGGAATTAAATTTATCTATTACATCTAAACCCTCATAACCTATGTATAGTAACCATCAGATATATCAGAGTGGCTAGCGCTTAAAAATATCTGAACATGCACTCTAAAGCCTTCAAAATAGAGCCCTGGGTGCTTAGACAAGTTGCCAATCGCTCACGCTTTATCGTCTATCGTAAACGAAAGACAGCTAACTGTCTTTGTCGCACTAATATGAAAGAGTGACATAGAGGGAAAACTACGATACGCTACTAAGCGTTAGCAACTTGGCTAAGCATACTGGTCAGATGTTTTTAGCACTCTAGCTGCGCCGATTTATCTGATAACGATTGTATAGTTTACACTATCTCAATACTTGTCACTTAGCGATATTGCAAGTTCGAAACGACAAGTAATTGGTGACTGGTGTAAACCAGGCATTATCCTACTTGACACGTACTCAAATTCAAAGCCGCAAGGCAAATACCTAAATACTTTGGCAACTGACTACGCAACAAACAGTATGGTAAATAGAAGATAATACAACACAACTCATGCTGAAACGCGTAGAATATAATATTTTAATTTCGTGGTTGCGATAGTCACCCCACGTTTTAAGTAACCCCCGGTGTACGTAATTTAAGAACAAATTTTGAGTTATTTTAGTAATAGATGAACTTATAGTCTTTGATAAAGTACCTGTTAAGTTTCATGTTGCGTGGACGGTTGACAAAATAACAACATCAATAATGACAATTATATTTTGATTCACTCATCTTACGCTAAATTTAAGAGCGCCTCAGCTAATTATCATTATTATTGCTAATATATTTCATAATAACTTTATTTTGGGCGCTGATTTAAAAATAGATTTCTAAGCTTAAAATTCCTAAACGCATTAAATATAATGCGGTTTTGTGAATCTGTTCAATCTATTCATAAACGTATTGTTTTAATTTAGTATAGTATTTCCATGATTTTTCGAACCTTTGCATGCACGTATCTTACATACGTTATTTTTAAAACAAAATCAAAGATCACATTTTACGGTGAATTAAAAAAAGGTTTTCTTTAACTGTCGTCATTATAGAACAGCTTAATATGTGACCCTTTTACACATAGGTATAGGTACAACGCAACGCCAAATTTGCGAAAATACAGTTATGTTATGTTCCACAGATAAAAAAGTACCTAAACCCGGTCACCGAAATGCAGTCACCTTTTAAACCCAATTCCCATACATAAATGCCTATGTATCAAATAATTAAAATATTACAACAGCCGTATGACCTTAACTTAAAATTAAATAAATTCCAATTTCATATAAATGCTTCACGTCACGTCATTACTACATTTATATGATACGTTGACCGGGGCGAGTGTGGAGGGGCAAATGTAACATTACTCGTATCCAAGTAAACAATAATAAAAAAAATGTAATGAATATGGGAATAAGCTAATTCAATGTATCTATGTTAAATAATGATATCGTTGAGTCAAATTGTAAATGTACATTTGTTATACATTTTGCTGCTACAGTGTACATTAAACGCTTATTTCATATACACGCACACAATTAGAGAAAAAAATTGTTCCAACTACGGTTTGGACAAATCGAGTTTTATTTACATTGACCCCGTTCTATATTCGCCCCAGTCAAACTTTAAGATAAGTGCCCTATCAAAAATGCGTTCAGTTGAGAAATGTTTGTAAAGTTACAGGAAAATAAATATAGGCGAAATAAAATTGTTTCAATATCACACTGACTATAAAAGTGTTTCTCTGTGATGCACACAAGTACGTAGGAGCGGTCAGTATTCAATGGTACCAGAATACTCCCTCACTATGCACTTGTTAAATAAGTCTCCATTCGCCCAAATTTTCACTTTACAAGAAAACTTTAGGAACAAATTTCATAAGCGATAGATCAGCCAGGCCTTACTAGGCCTATAATGAAAAGCTCTGCGCTTAAAACGAAGTTTTCAATTCTCAATTGAACAGTTTGATGGGCGTTTTCACAAACCGTTGTTGAAATCACCTTGTTATTTAATTTGGTTTAGTTTGGTTTAGGCTTATTCGACTCAGAATCACGAGCTCATTCGATTTTGTTAGGAGAAAAAATATGTCCCATAATTTTCATACAGTTTTCATTCCTTCCATTACGCTACCGCCTTTGAACATCTATAAAAAAACGGTATCGTAATGGAAAAAACATTTTGGGACATTTTTTTCTCCTATTAGAATCGAAACGAAAGAGCTCGTGATCCTGAGTAGAACAAGCCCAAACTTGTCCGAATTAAATAACAAGGTGATTTCAACAACGGTTTGTGAAAACGCCCTGATATGTTAAGTTGGTCTTAGGAATCTGTCCTAACCGTTTCTCTTCTATTCTAAAAAGAAAGTGAGTCATCACACCCTTTATGATGACACCAATCGCATTTTAAACAGATTCACTTAACGTGACGTAACCAATGTCATTTGACCAGTTGACCATTCATTTTGTGAACAAGCCTTTCTTTAGTTTTCACATCTAATTCACACATTTTTACGTATAAGAGTGACACTTACGTCTACCACTTGAATCCTAAGATCAACTGAAACATTCAAAGCAGTTTAAGTAACTGAAGGCAAAAACGCGCAACGCCAAATTTGCGATAGACGCTTCGCGCCGATTCGTCGAAACGATACAACTACTGGATTAAAATTAAATGTATCTACTTATCACAGTGGGGATCTGTGAGGTTTTCATCTACGATACCGCTCGATATTACATTGATACGTGTTTCCAAAAGCCTCTATTTTACTGCATTGTTCATATTCAATTGCATTGACATCGTATTTACATCACATCCCATTTTCATAACTTTAAACGTCTATGTATGTTTGTATTTCTGGTGCCATATCAATATGTTTATCATATATTTCATCGATATCTTTATGTCTCTCGCAAATACTTCTATGTATTATAAAATATAAGCCTTCAATTTATTGGCACCAATGACTTAATAATTTATTCACATCTCTACCTCTACAACAATTCGACCTTCACATGGATACTTTTCTGTAATATTATTATTTAATTTTTGAAATATATATCACGCACGCTAGAATTTCAAAAATTAATTTACTTTAATGACAAGTTTCAAAGTCGCCCCATTTTTTCTAGTCACCCCAGTTTACGCCTACATTTTGCTTTTATATTAGGCATATAATAATAGTCAATGTAACACCGAGCTACTTAGGAAGCTGCTACTGAAGGTTCTTTGGTGAATCCGGATATCCGGATCCGAATGTTATTGCACAGACACGGCTTGAAAACCTCTAGCAGATTACATAGTTAAGCTTAATAATAAAATTATAATGCACTTGCATCGATTGCTGTTATACATCTTATTTACCTCTTTCACAATGACTGTATAAATATATACGTCAGATGAAATTATAACTATCTTTTGCGCCAGACATTTAAAGAAGGACAGTTAACATTTATCTGACAGATTTATTCGGGTATGGTGAAACAAGACCTTAAAGTACGATTTTATTTTGTAGTTCATTTCACATCCATAAGATGAGCACACAAAAATACTCAGTTTTTTTTTTGTAAAATCTGTGATGTGGATTATGGTAATATCTGCTGCGAAGCTAGTACGCTTTTTTTATCTGCCTCATAATTATATTATATTCATAGTCTTAGTTAATACTTCGATGGTTTAAATATACAAAAGAGAAACGCAATCGAGTTTCAAGTGCATTATATCTGTTATCATAACAATCCATCGTTGTGGATTTATAATATGACCAACATAATTCGTTATGTTTTAAATTACCAATATATAACGTGTTATATTATAATCCTTTATCGACTTCTAAAAACCTCAGGTGCTTCTAAGATACCTATGAGAGGTATCATACTGAACAACTTTTACTATGTGACTTATGTGAGCAACCATGAAATCGAGAAAGAAGAAAGATATAATGTTAAAGATTATATCTTTTCCATACATTTTGGTTGTCCTGAACATTTTGTATGAGATTTTTTTTGTCGATTTTGTTGTTGGTCTCATACTAAAAGTAAAGTACTTATGGGGTCTTAGGCTTTTAGTGGCTGATAAAACACTAAATATAACCCATTACTATGGTTTATACGACCGACATAATTGACTATGTCAGTATTATAGCTAAAATATCTTAAAATATTGGATACATTATGACCAAGACATTATCATGTTAATTATATAATTTTGCCAATGGATTTTAGGGACGAAATAAATAGTTCTTTATAACCAACATAAGTCGTCATGTTTGTCGCAAAATACCCAACATATGAATTGCCTTAAAACGAAGCCTCGGCATGCAATTAAATATGGGTAGGTAGCATTTTATAAAAGTGGCCATTTTATATTTTTCATGAATAGCACATGTACTGAAATTTCTATACGGTATTTGATACATATGTAAAAATATAAAATTGGTACCTTTTTAAAATGCTACCTACCCTATTATCAAAATGTTGGTTATCACATCTCGAATATAGCTGTCAAAGCCAATCTTGGTCACTGATTATGGCCAATATGTGGATCTTAAAACCAACACCCACTATAATATGTGTGACAACGCCAATGTTACGCCAATCCTGACCAATTTTGACCCAGTCACTGCCAATGTTGGTCGAGACATTGCAAACATTGGTAAAACTAACACCAATGTTGGTATTACGATGGCCAATGTTGGTCTAACCATGTTCGTCAAACACCGACTGACTGAATGTCATGTTGAACGCACCGAGACCAATGTTAGCTACACCGGGACCAATATTGGACGCACGAAGACCAATGTTGGACGAACCCAAGCCAAAGTTGAGACGCATTTCGCTCAGAGGTCTGTCCGCGGCGAGTCGTCGTCTTTTTCTAACGTCGGTTTGATCGTCTCCAACAGCTTTGTAAGAGCTTGCTCCGTCTGAAAGATGATTGAGATTTTCTTTAGTCAGCCTCCGTAGCCGTTGTTGGTTACAATTGTATTCTTAAATTCTTACTGCCGTCATCACACGGCAAATTAGAAAGAAAGAAAGAAATAGTATTTATTCAGGACGCTAATAAACCATTAGGTAGCATTAATAAAACAAAACAAATATGCAATAAAAACTTCTGATTCTGATAAAGAAAATAAACCTAATTATAGCGTCACTGAAAAGGCTGCCACTCAGCATGTGTCAGAGTACCTTTTGAATACTTTGAGTACCTTACCCTTAGTAAGAGTACCTTTTTGCTGGCGGATAGCTACCACTGTCTTACCCGTATTTATGTTTCGGTTTGGGGGTAAGATAGCCGGTGTAATTACTGGCATAGATAGAGGCAGGGGTCGGATACCGGTTTTAACTCCATACAAAAGAACGGTTCGAATTTCGTTCTTTTTTGTTCTTCGGTACTTAGTTTAAAAATACGATGTTGGTAATTTCATAACATTTTGAGTACCTACTACATAAAGAATATAAAACAATTTAAATATTGGGCTATTTCGAGGTTCTCGAAAAAAACCGGTTCCGAGCCTTGGATAGAGGCAATCATCTAAGTCCTCAGGGTAGGCAGCGCATAGCGTAGTCACTATGTCCATGGGCCTCAGTTCCTGCTTTCCAGGGCCTTTTCGTGCCCTTTCGAGGGCCACCACACGTTACATAACAAAAGTGTAAATTACAGTTGGAGGGATGTTCACTAAAACAGCACAACTTCTTAGACTGCCAGCCGAGTTAATGTTTGTCAGCCTTCGTAGCCTAGTTGGTAGTGACCCTGCCTACGAAGCGGGAGGTTCCGGGTTCGAATCCCGGCGAGGGCATTGTGTATTTATTTATCACAAATATTTGGTCCTTGGTCATGGTTGTCTATGTATTTAAGTATCTACCCATTATATATATCGTCGCTTGGTACTCACATCACAAGCCTTAATTGAGCTTACCGTGGGACTAGGTCGATTTGTGTAAGATGTCCCAAGATATTTATTTATTGTATTACCTGTGCTAAATGTTGCCTCGCCGCGTCTAACGCCCGCCTCCAGGCGATTAGTTGTCCCCGCTGTCTCCGAGAATGTGTCTCCAGTAGCGACGACCAGTCCGCTAACTGAGCGCCGCTTAGTGAGTTGATCCTGAAAACCTCATTAATGTGTTACCTGTGCTAAATGTTGTCTCGCCGCGTCTAACGCCCGCCTCCAGGCGATTAGTTGTCCCCGCTGTCTCCGAGAATGTGTCTCCAGTAGCGACGACCAGTCCGCTAACTGAGCGCCGCTTAGTGAGTTGATCCTGAAAACCTCATTAATGTGTTACCTGTGCTAAATGTTGTCTCGCCGCGTCTAACGCCCGCCTCCAGGCGAGTAATTGTCCGCGCTGTCTCCGAGAATGAGTCTCCAGTAGCGACGACCAGTCCGCTAATTGAGCGCCGCTTAGCGAGTTGATCCTGAAAACAAATACATTATTTATGCATTATGATCAGTGGCCTCATCATCATCATCATCAGCAGCCTATGATAGTCCACTGCTGGACGTAGGCCTCTCCTATTAACTATGCATATAGACGCATTAGGAGGTAAATGCCCATAATCGCCACGCTGGGCAAGCGGATTGGCAATCGCAGTAATGTCTCCACTATGATGACGCTGCTGCCCATTATCAATCTTTATCAAATAATGGTCAGTGACACTTCAATCCCTTAGTCGATTCTTACGACACCCGCAGGAGGAGTTGGGGTGGTGACAAATGTATTCTTCAGTGGCCTATTTCACCATAATTACAAGTTTGACAATTGTAAAATATCACTGTTACTGACGTCACCGGCCTCCGTAGGCTACGGCTACCGCTTACTATCGGACGGTCCATGTGCTTGTTTGCCACCAACATAAAATTATTACTAATAACGTAATTAAATCGTTAATAAACTACTTTTTATTTTCCGAAACACGTGACAATTGTCGCAAGGTTTAGTACAATTCTTATTCAATCTTGACATGAGGTTCGGCATATGTCGGAATTTCGCTACAATTGTCGTGTTTTTTGTGACAATTGTAATTTTGCTTCGCAAAAAGTAGTTATTTACTGCTGATTTATTAAAGTTCCTGCACTACATTTTATGTTGGTGGCAAACAAACTTACGGCCCTTCCGATGGTAAGCGGTAACTGTAGCCTATAGACGCCCCAGATTGAAGAAACAGTAAATTTACAATTGTAGCACTTGTCAATGTGGTGAAATTGGGGCCAGACCGTGTGGACGGCAGTAAGAATACATTTGTCACCACCCCAACTCTTCCCGTGGGTGTCGTAAGAGTCGACTAAGGGATTCGAAGTGTCACGTATGACTCAAATAAATACAATAAAATAAAAATTATATCATGGCCGCGTGACTTATCGTTCGAATCTGTCATTCTTATACATTTATTACTTATCGCTTATAGTATACTATTACAAATGTAAGGTAAGGTGGGGTAAAATGTATCCGTTTTTTTAATGGGGTAAGACATAATGCTACCAGCGCTGTGCCAGAAGAACGACTTTTTGTCTTTTCCCATTCTGAAAACCATCTTACCCCACCTTACCTTATAAGAATGACAGATTCCTACGAAAAGTCGCGTGACCATTTATATACATCATGGTCACGTGACCTTTCGTCGCATCTTTGTTAGACGTGCTGTGATGTCGCTATCAGATATATCGTGGCGTCCGCAGCGTTCAAAAATATATGACCACGCCTTTATTTCCATAACCACTCAAAATTGTTTCATGCAACGATGGTTGCGAGCTGTCAATCTTATTTGTATGTAAAATAAGAGTAAAGATAGAGAGACAAAGGAGTGTTCAGATATTTTTGAGCGCTCCGGACGCTTTGATATATCTGATGGCGTCTATACCTACGACTACCATTGGGTAGATATTTCGGCAGTTAACTAACATGCTCCGACCAACATTAGCCATCATTATTACCAACATTGGTAGTAGAATTACGACCAACATTTGCCGTGCCTGGGCCAACATCGCCCGGCAACTTACCCAGACTGTTGTACGACACTAAAGTGTAGCTTACTCACCTGTTCTGTAGTTCAGCGGCATCTAGCGGCCTCGGAGTGGAGTAATAGAGCCGGTAGTAGAGTGCCGCGTTCAGTAGCAGGAGCAATATCAGTATGCCGAGAAGCCACGAACCCCCGCTAGTTGCGGGGCGGGACACACTCGTGAGCGGCGCCAAGATGGCTGCCGTTGGCTTCGCGACTGACACTGCGGCTGCTTCTTGTGAGGATGCTAGAATGGAAAAAATACGTTATGTCACGGAAACGTCACGTGTGCGTGGCGTGCACGTTGCAACGTACGTAAAAGGGTTCGTTATTATCTTGTGGAATTGTATTTTGAAATAAAACTATGAAAACGGATAGCTTTACAGGGAGTCATCCGCAGACCACGAACCCTGTAAAGTGTTCGAAACGTCGGAATGAAGTTAAAATTTGTTAATAAATATCTTGGGACATCTTACACAAATCAACCTAGTCCCACGGTAAACTCAATTAAGGCTTGTGATATGGATACCAGGCGACGATATATATAATAGATAGATACATATAGATACTTAAATACATAGACAGCCATGACCAAGGAACAAACATTTGTGATAAATAAATACACAAAGAATGCCCTCGCCGGGATTCGCACCCAGAACCTCCAGCTTCGGAGGCAGGGTCACTACCAACTAGGCTACGGAGGCTGACAAAATGTCACGGAAACGTCACGTGCGCGTGGCGTGCACGTTGTAACGTACGTAAAAGGGTTCACTATAGACTACTTGACCCATTTTTAATGTTTGTCTTATATTATTAATCAATAGACTACTTGACCCATTTTTAATGTTTGTCTTATATATCTGATTAACGGCAAAAAAATATTTTTGCACAGCCTAGAAAATCGCAAAATTATAACTAAAAATTTAAACTTACGTTACCGGGCGAAAACGATACTAAGCTCTGAAATTGAATTCGAGATCAAAAATGTAAACAATCTATGACAATGGCATGACATTATAAAGTCAATGTTAAAGTGACATTCCAGGGGTATAAAACTTTTTATCTTTTAACACATTTATAAATTAACGTCACATTTTGAGAAGGGTTATTTATTTTATTTTATTTATTCGCACACTTACAAACTATCCTTACAGGTGCTAAACCTAAGACAATGCTTAATGTTCAGGTGTAGACACGCGAAAGTCAAAGTATGTTCGATACACAAGTCACAATCATTAACATATTTTTGGACATGACTAAAAAAAACATACGGCTGAGTGTCAACGATTCCTGATTACAAAAATAATACCTAGAAAATTTGCTAGAATGATGTAAATAATTAACATAATCAATGTTTGAAAACCAATGTTTACTACTTGAATCTTGTTACTTGAATCTTCAGGATAGTCGGGGAACGAATTCCAGTCTTCATCTAGAATTACAATCGAATCCATTTCTATTAAAAATTTTAAATGATTGATTTGTAGGTAAAAATACTAAAATCTGTAGCCATGTACTTAGGAATTAGGAATACTAAATTTTAGGAGTTTTTATGAATTTATAAAAGAGTCATATGGAGTACCATCTTGTTTTGATTTTTTTCTGAACTGCGAACCAAATGTTTAAAACTTCTTATCATTGCCAGTAGTATAAATTAAACACCCTACATTTTATTAAAATTAGAGAAATATATCATTAAAAAAATAATGTATGATACTAAAAATTAGTAAAATATTTAAAAACTATACGTACCGTCAGTAACTGTAAATGCGCATTGTTTTTAATTATTTCAATGATTTTAGATTACCCACCACTCACGATTAGTTTTTTGTGGTGGTATCCCATTTGTTTACATTTTTGATCTCCAATTCGATTTCAGATCTTAGCCATGTTAATGCTTAGATTATCTGTGGTGTGACGTCACTCAAACCGAATCAAACATTTGACATGTCACTTATGTTATGTCAATGTCACAGCAAAGCTACATGTCCATGGCGAATTTAATATCCTATGACGTCACATCATGGCCGACACCGTTTTCAGAGTAGGAAATAAAAAAAAAAACAAATTTTTCAATAAAAAATATGTACCCATCAAACACTTTTAATACACCGTAATCGAAAAATATTGATCTTTTCAATAAATAAATACTACAGAAAAGAATATTTTTTATGCACTAAATTTGATATGAGTTAAGTAGCCTATTTTTGTACAGAACTTCTATTTAATAAATTAGGAAGAACTTAAAAGACTAGGTCATTTGGCAGTATACAGGTAAATTCACCAAAGCTGGCATGAATAGATCCAGTAAGTGACAGAAAGTATTTACGTGTGGATGTTAAAATGACAGTAGATACAGGTCGGTAAAGTAGCGCCGCATACACGCAATGATGTATGTCATTCTTTTCATTCATTCCATTCGAGCCAGCTTTAGTAAATTTACCTGTACGAAACGTGTCGACACTTTGATAAAACTTCATAGTGGCGATTCTTTTTACAGTTCGAAATAAAATGTGAATTTGACTTGACAGTCATCTTGCCTATTATGGGATACCTAAAGTGGGATCCTTACTAGTGGGTGTGGTTTATGGGAGCCTAGGCATCGTCTTAAATAAAGCTAAACCATTTTATCTACTTTCATATCATAATTATCCTATTATATATTCAAAAGCGGTAATGTAATGTAATGACCTATATTAAGAAACCGGGGTCTGTGGCTGTATCATAATGTTAACATTAAAGTACAGTGCATCATAATATTAACATTAAAGTATCGGTATCAGTATCTTAATGTTAACATTATAAAGTAAACTTCTTTTTGTTTTTTTTTTCAATACATATTTATTGTAGGATATTCTTACACAAATTGACTAATTTCAACTCATTTTGAATTGTTATATTTAGAGATATTTTATTTTGTGGATATCAATGGAAATAAAGGTAAATTATCATTCTAAACTTATGATAAGGATGTAGATAACGTTATACAGGGTTATTTTTTCACCAGTACAAAAAATCAACATACGTAATAGTAGTCCATGTTACAGAATACTAGCATTTTTTGTTACTACCCACACTTACAAAACACACGAACTGGCAACTGTTTGTTTACAACGTCATCGCACGTGGCATGGCGGCTTAGAAAAGCGGCAATGATAATCAACTTATGATTATGACTTGGCAAAAAAATCTTACTTGATCCCAGATCTTCCTTCATACTTGCACTAAGGACAGAAACTTTCTTCATTGAGGCGTATTTAAACACTTGAAATCAACTTTATGCACAATGATTGGAATAAAAAAAACATACCTGATTAATGGAGTCCATTTCTCATACTAATTAATTAATTCACATACTTAAGCAAGTGTTCAAAATGTTGGCCGTGGTTATCTAAACACGCTCTTGCCCGTTTTTGAATGTTTCCTTCGATATTTCCCAACACAAGTCTGTAGTTCTCACTTTTAAGTTCATCAAATGCTTATTATTAGATTTTTTAAGTCTTTTAAATTTTGGGCCTACCCTCACCCCACAAAAACAGTCACACGGGGTCAAATCTGTTGACCTGGCTGGCCATGGCTATAACACTGGCATTTTCCAGGCGGGGCACACTTTCTTCAGCGTATAGCCGCTGGGCTGCCACTGCATTTTCCCCAATGAGAAAATAACTACGAACCATTTCGTACGAGCAATTTCCGACTGAAGGTAGTACGATGCGGCGCGTGCGCACATACCTACGTCAACCGTGACACTGACCGTCCCTGACCTAGTCACCGAGATTGAGGTAACTGCTATGTTGCCAACTCGTGCGCAGGTCGCTCACCCCTTTCCGCCGCCCTCTGCGTCCCGCATCCCGTTGACGTCTTATCATTAGTAAGCCCATTATTTTGCATTTGCATGAAGGATAAATTAATAATAAATAAAAAAAAAGTCAATTTTATTTGATAAATGTAATCTATTATCGATACCAAATATGTGGGAAAATTTATTGTACCGGTGAAAAAATAACCCTGTATATGTGACTGTACGTAATTAGGCATTAAACACTCGTGTGATTTTATTATGAATAGGGTTAGGATTTTGGTGGCATTTATTGAACATACAGTAGTGGAGACGATGTTACAAACATTTTTAACTTGAATAAATAATTAACTTATAAAATAATAAAGAAATAGTGTTCTTTTCAAGCTGGATTTATCAAGGAATTTAAATAAATAACATGAATTTTATTTTTGAGAAACTAGAAAAATATTAATTTTCAATTAAAAATGTTGGTATGAGAAAATTTATTTACTTAATTTTTAAGGTTCTAGTTCTCTCGAATACCGTAAATATTATATAATAATCATAAGCTATATTACAAAGAATTATTGAACTTCAATTCATAGGTAGTCAAATATTAAAGATGAAATTATTTAATACGTAAAATTGGCGAAACCCTGTTTAAAAGAATATATTTATTTATTATTTCTGATTAATTAATTATTCAATCAATCATAAAAAAATAAACAACCACTCCACTGTTCTCTGTCCACCTAATGCCACCACAATTCCTAACCCTAGTAGTTAGGCATTAAAAATGAGTGTGTTTTTATGAAACGAGCCGTAGGCGAGTTTCATAATAAGATCACACGAGCGCTTATTATTCGAGTTCTTATTATGCGCCAGCCACATAAATAACGATTAAATAACTGACCGGTGGTTCTCCTGGCGCGTCGTTTGCGCTTGGTGGGCGCTGCGCCGTCGGCCTCGGCGAGGAGACGAGCTTCCAACATTCTGGCGAATTCCTCCAATCCAGACATCGCATTCTTCTCTAGGAATGCTGGGGAATAGATACTTTATTAGTAAACTTAACCCGAAGGACAATGGTAATAGATTTACTATCTTATTTGATAATTATTCTGTAAAATAAACTTGAACATCAATATATTTTTCCTAACTAGTGCGCTAAAACGAACTTTGAACGCGCGCTAATTTCGATTTTTGACGCACTTGTTATGAAAAAAATCGTCCCCTACACGTGCAAAAACTTTTTATAACTCGGGTGATTGTCACCCTCGTTTCACTCGGACTCCTTCTTTCACCCTCGCCGAAAAAAAGTTTTTCCGTACTAGTTAGGAAATGTACTATTTCCCAACTAGCGCGGAAAAGTAAACTTTGCGCAAGTTTGCGAGAGTGACAATCACTCGTGTTAAAAATAAGTTTATACACGTGTATCGAACGACTTTTTTCATAACAAATGCCTTAAAAAGAGAAATTTACGCACGCGAAGCGTGTGCAAAGTTTACTTTTCCGCGCTAGTTAGGAAAAATATATTGATGTCCAAGTTTATTTTTTTACAGAATAATTATCAAATAAGATGGTATAGTACATTGTGCATTAAAGGCGGTAAATAAGAATTTGTGAACGAGTGTGAAAGTAAAGCCCAAGCCGAAAGCGCGGGCTTTACTTCACACGAGTTCATAATTCTTGTACCGCCCGTGGCACACACAATGTTTTTCATCACACCTGTGAGGCAAAAAAAGTAAATAAAACAATATAGCTAGTAATTAGCTTCACAATACCATTGACTAAATTCGCTGTGATCGACGGAAGGTCGTCTGGTGTAATTGAAAGCACGTTGGACCGGCAATCCAGAGGAAGCGGGTTCAAATCCCGTGACAACCAGAGTCTTTCGCAGTTGATTTTTTCTATGGTAAGCTCATCTGTTACGACATTGTGGGAAAACAATATATTTTCACAAAACTACTCTAAACTGGTCTAAATCATTTGTCAAAATCAGGGATGATTTAAATTTGCCCTTTTTCATAAAAGGAATCTCGACTTGCGCACGCCGCGCCGCGTAGTGCGACGTAATGTTGTATGAAAATCCTTGACTGCCCGAGGGTGTAATGACGCATCTACACAGCGCATCGCCGCAGCGTATTAGCGCACTTACCGAACAGATGTGATGAAAAAAAATAAACTTGAACATCAATATATTTTTTTGATCTGTTCGAGGTGATGTTTTACCCGGTAATATTGACATTAGTTCTATGTGTTTTTACGATTAAATGTCAAAATGTTGTGTCAGTTACATCCTGTACTAGGACTCCAAAATATTTATGAAAAGCCATTACATATCAAGTTCAGTCATAGAACCAGCGACATGGTCCTTTCGAGTCCAATTTGACATACGTAATGTCAATATTTCATTGAAAATTTGAGAAATAGTACATTATGCATCAAGGGAGGTAAGTACGGAATTACTAACGAGAGTGTTAGAAGCGTGACGCCGTAGGCGGAGGGCTTTTTATGACTCGAGTTAGTATTCCGCTTACCGACCGTGATGCATACAATGTTTTTCATCACACTTGTGGACAAAAAAATAAGTTTTAAGACAAAATATTATTCTATGACTTAATGACTTTTTTAATACTCCCTAGGGAATTTCACTTTTCCATTACTCCCGCTACGCATGCAAGCAATGACGCGCTTAGACAGCAAGTTTGATGAAAAGATACATAACTCACCTTTAACCATAGGCCACATGTTCTTTTTATACCGCACTTGTGCGAATAGCTGTAAACTTGTAGTGTGTTCCGCCGCGCGCTGCAATACAAATAATTCGGTTTTCTATTATTATTTTATAAAGTATAAGCACAATATAAAACATTCACAGCGCCCTGTTGGACATAGGCCTCTCAAATGCTATGGACTGATTGATTGATTTCTTTATTGGTAAAATTCATTGTTCTACAGGTCATCATTACATTAGGTAGATATATTATAATTATAATTTATAATATTTATAAATGACCAGTCATTAATGATATTCATCGCGTATGTTTTCCCTTCATAAAATATTAAAAAATTAGCAGTAAGGTAAGTACAGCGGTAACAGCATAATCCATGTCACAAAAATCACGACATAAAAAAGCCAAAAAGAGAAAATGCCCATAAGTCTAGTAGTCATCATTAGCCAATCTCAGTGCACTATTGGAAAGACGTCCACTGCTGAACATAGGCCTCCCCCAAAGATTTCCACAACGACCGGTCCTGCGCCACCCACAACTGTCTCACAGTTTGGCGAAAAATCAACTTAAGGTACAATGTATCTGTTTTTCTTATTTAAATAAATAAAATAAAAACATCTAGGGGACTCATGCGACCTTCACCAGGTCAAATACTCTCAAAAGTCAGCCACATTTGTTTTGTTTTTTATTATCGATCGGTATAGTGTCACAGTTACCTGTAAGCAGTAGTGCACCTCCACAGTGAAATAGTCCATGTACGGGATGCCCGCATTCTCTATGGAGTATAGGTGTCCGGGCGACGAACACTTGTTCATGACTTTTATACGGGCATTTTTACTTTTAGGGATACCCAATTATCGTCAGATAAAAATCTTGATTGCGATCGGGGTTAAAACTACAATTAAGTATTAGTAAAAAGTTGGTTTAGTTGTTAATTTTATAAACTATAAGCCATATCACGATATGAAAACGCCAAAAAGTGAAAATGCCCATAAGTCATCCTCAGTCAATCTCAGTGCATTGTTGGACATTAGGCCTTTCAAACGCTATGGAAAGTCAGCCAAGTGAACAAATCGTCGGTTGACAATGACAACCCAAACTCCCTAAGTAACAAATACCTACTTGAGATAAAACTCGTATCTCAGTTCTGAATCAATACTGACATACGAGGTTGCTAAGAGTAGTGACAGTTTTAATAGTGAGTTTTGCTTGTCAGCCGAACATTTGTTCATTTTTTTGTTTTCTATTGTCTAGTATAGAATCTGTTACCTGTAAGCAGTAATGCACCTCGACAGTGAAATAGTCCGCGTACGGGATTCCCGCGTTCTCTGTGGTGCAGTCTATGGAGTAGAGGTGTCCGGGCGACGAACACTTGTTCATGACCTGTCGTCGAAAACTGATAGTCTATGAGACTAATCGTGGAATAGTACATTACTCCACAAGTGCGAAAAACATGAAATTCGAAACGAGTGGCGATGTTTTAAAACACGTCCGACAGGGAGTGTTTTAAATCGAGACGAGTTACGAATTTCGTTTTTGCACGTGTCTCGTACGACGTTTTTTAGTATAGATGGCCCTCCGAAGTTTTGGACCTGACGTAAAATGACCCATTTTTCGCACTAGAGCCTAAAAAGTACACCATCTGTACTAAAATAGTACATTTAAAAAAAAAAGTTTTTGCACGTGTAAGGGACGATTTTTTTCATAACAAGTGCGTCAAAAAGAGAAATTACCGCGCGCGAAGCGTGCGCAATATTTGTTTTTGCGCACCAGTTAGGAAAAAGTCATTACGCAACGCTTTCAATGAGAGTTTCCTCGAAAACGTATGCCATTAGTTGGCGCCACTTAGCCGTAAGGTCCCGCTAAGAAACAGAATTATCTAGCCCCAAAGAAAAACTAACTAGAAGGTATTTTTATTTTTTTTATATAATTTTATTAACTCATACAAAATATTTAAACACGATACTATAGGCGCTCTGAGAATTTAGACAAGTTTCTGGACCTGACGCCTCAGTGCTGCCGCCCTGGTGGACGTCATTTCAGAAAACCCTCATTGGTTGTTAACCCTTAATATGGCATCAGTCACACTAAATTGGCTTTGACCTACGAACAAATAAAACATAGAAGCCGCACGCCGTACTAAATTGCCATTCAAAAACGATCCTGAACGGTTCACAAGTGTCACCTCCTTTTCAATACATCACGGCAATGAATTTGAATGTAACTTAGGCACTAGTAGTATAGCCGTGTCTCTTTTTTTATACGGGAGTGCGTATCTTTTGTTCGTGTTTATAGCTGATAGTTAATAGCTTAGTAGCTCGCGGTGAGACCAGTGCCCTAAGGCGGTCAAAACCGCCATTTAAAAATAGTTGTGATTGGTCCATCAAAGTTTTAATTGGCTATATTGTATAACGCCAGCTCAAAAATACCCCCAAAAACAATTGTTCAATTGTGCTAAGATGAGCAAGACATAGCGCTTTTCTTAACACCGCGCATATTTGGGTGCAACATTTTTCACAAATGTTTATAGAATATAGCCAATCAAAACTTTGATGGAACCAATCACAACTATTTTTAAATTGCGGTTTAAGTTTTTATAGGTTGATGTCTAAATTCATTACCGTGATGCATTCAAGAGGGGGTGACACTTGTCAACTAAAATTCATGACCGCTTTTGAAAGGCAATTTAGTATGATCTGCGGCTTCCATGTTTAATTGTTCGTAGCCTATACATTTCTACATAAGATAACCAGTACCTGTGTCTCTGTGACGTGGACCTCTTTGGGGCCTATGGGGCCTGAAGTGAGGCCTAACGTGTAGCTGACCTGCCGGCACTTTAGACCCGCCGCTGGCTGCCATGGGGCCTGTGAAAGAAATAAATACCGTAAGGTCGAGTAATCCAACCCTTTCGGAAGTCAGAATATTTCGTGCCTCACAACTCACAAGCCAACGACTTGATATCAAGTCACGAAATTCGAAATAAAATGCAACTTTCTACTAAAATTACATAATAATAATTAGAATAGGGCTGTGCTCGTCGACGTCACCATCCCCCATGATAAGAATCTCGTGAAGGCCGAGAAGGACAAGTCCAGTAAGTACCTAGACTTGGCCCACGAGATAACCGCCATGTGGGATGTTGACTCGACGATCATAGTCCCGATAGTCGTTACAGCGAACGGTTTAATAGCGAAGAGTCTCGACCAACATCTTAAGAGTCTCTCGCTAGATAGCTGGCTCAAGGGTCAGATGCAGAAGGCGGTAATCCTGGACACGGCGCGCATAGTCCGTCGGTTCCTCTCTCTGTGACCTTAACCACCGGCAGCTTGGACCCGCCCCGTTGCCGGCGGCACACTAGGTTTATTTTTATAGGTTTTTATAATGTGTTTATATTTTGTATTGTTTTTTGTATGTTGTATTGTATTTTACTTTTATAACCATATTATAACAACCTAGCCTAAAAAAATATTTGAATAAAGAGGATTAGAATAGAAAGCTTTTTATTCAGGAACTTGGTACAAAACAGGACTTTAACTAAGAAAATAACATAAAAAATCATTCCGGAAAAGGCTTACACTCAGCTTGTAGCTGAGCAGTCATCTCTATGATTTCTTGACACTGGTCTTTCGTGTTTAAGTCGAAAAATGCTGGACATGTGGCAGCCATAGCGATTGGCTCTTGAAAAAGCTCCTCATATACGGAGTGAAACATGTCGAGCAATTTTCAACTTAAAAACGTGAGTAACCCGCGTGAAATATAATTTACTAAAAAGTTTTAGAAAAATTACTAATAAGTTTTGATAAACATAACCACTGAAGTGGCAGTGGGCGGGGCACATTGCGCGTAGAACCGATGGCCGTTGGGGCGGGAAGGTTCTTGAGTGGCGGCCACGTACCGGAAGGCGTAGCGTGGGTAGGCCCCCCACAAGGTGGACCGATGACCTGGTGAAGGTCGCAGGAGTCCGCTGGATGCGGGTGGCGCAGGACCGGTCATTGTGGCAATCTTTGGGGGAGGCCTTTGTTCAGCACTCGGCTGATATGATGAAACATAACCACTTACCAAAACAAGTTAGCAGCTTCCAAAATACCTACGAGGGTAGTTCTATGCGATTATTCAGCCGCACAAATCAAGTCATTCCCAAATTACTGACGAACTGCGTATAAACAGTGTAGTCATTTTCGATTATCTTGTAGCAGACGCATGTTTGTCTGCTATTCTGGCATAATAGTCTCGTTCGCTTTTATAAAACGGTAAATAAAGTGGTGATGGTAATGAACAAAAAAAACTTTCGAAGTTTCTAAAAACTTTTAGAAATTTTACTATTTTTTTTTTGAAAAATTACTAAATTTTTTTTAGAAAAATTACTAAAATTTTTTTGAAAAATTACTAATTAATTTTAGAAAAATTACTAAATATTTTGAAAAATTACTAATAAATTTTAGAAAAAATTACTAAAAACTTTTGATAAACATAACCACTTACTAATTATACAAAAAGCTGACCTGAACGTAATCCGTGGTGCCCCTGGCGGCGAGCAGCTCCAGGTTGAACTTGGAGTTGGTGAAGATCATGGTGAACATCTGGTCGATGGGGAACGGGAACTGCTGCCGGAGCACGCGCCCCGAGGGTTGCTGACCACTGCTGCACCTGACACAACCCTGCTGTGTTGTCGAGTGTCACATGTCGCCGTCGGAGGATCCGTGAGCTACGGTGGCTCTTCAGGTGTGTCTGGCATGTTTAACTATTTCAGATGTCACTTACCTTTGGAGTTGCGTCCATGAGCGGTAGATAAGGTACAGGGGATTCTTTCGAAAGTCACTTTAAATGTGTACGCCTGGAATGCTTTTCATTTCATTCATCTCTATTTTCGTCACCAAAAAGCTTTAGTAAACTGTTAATAAGAGTCTTTTAATAAAAAAAACAATAATTTTAGTAAATAACTACAAAAACGTTTTGGTAAAAGTTACTAAAAAGTTTTAGAAGAAGTTTCTAAAAACTTTTAGAAATTTTACTAAATTTTTTTAGAGAAATTACTAATATTTTGTTAGAAAAATTACTAATTTTTTTTAGAAAAATTACTAATATTTTTTTAGAAAAATTACTAATTTTTTTTAAGAAAAATTACTACATTTTTTTTAGAAAAATTACTAAAAATTTTTTAGAAAATTACTAAAATTTGAGTGAAAAATTACTAATAAATTTTAGAAAAATTACAAATTTTTTTTTGAAAAATTACTAAAAACTTTTGATAAACATAACCACTTACTAATTATAAATGTTGTCACAAAGAGCTGACCTGAACGTAATCCGTGGTGCCCCTGGCGGCGAGCAGCTCCAGGTTGAACTTGGAGTTGGTGAAGATCATGGTGAACATCTGGTCGATGGGGAACGGGAACTGCTGCCGGAGCACGCGCCCCGAGGGTTGCTGACCACTGCTGCACCTGACACAACCCTGCTGTGTTGTCGAGTGTCACATGTCGCCGTCGGAGTATCCGTGAGCTACGGTGGCTCTTCAGATGTGTCTGACGTGTTTAACTAAACATTTCAGATGGCGCTTACCTTTGGAGTTGCGTCCATGAGCGGTAGATAAGGTACAGGGGATTCTTTCGAAAGTCGTGTAATTTCGAAAGTCACTTTAACCCTTAGGTGCATACGGTATCACACATTTTAATTCTGAAATGACTTAAGTAAACAATCGATGCCAATTAGAACTCTGTTGCTCAGTGTGTCAGTCGCGATCGATTACTTATTTCGACATGTGTCATTTCGGTCGTATCATTTATGATACTGTATGCACCTAAGGGTTAAATGTGTATGCCTGGTATGCTTTTCATTACATTCATTCATCTTTATTTTGTTTACCAAAAACCTTTAGTAAATTATTACCAGAGTCTTTTAATAAAAAAATAACCAATAATTTTGTAAATAACTACAAAAACGGTTTGGTAAAAAGTTACTAAAAACTTTTAGAAGAAGTTTCTAAAAACTTTTACAAATTTTACTATTTTTTTTTGAAAAATTACTAAAATTTTTTTAGAAAAATTACTAAAAATTTTTTAGAAAAATTCCTAAAATGTTTTTGAAAAATTACTAATAAATTTTAGAAAAATTACTAAAAAATTTTTGAAAAATTACTAATAAATTTTAAAAAAATTACTAAAAACTTTTGATAAACATAACCACTTGGTAATTATAAATGTTGTCACAAAGAGCTGACCTGAACGTAATCCGTGGTGCCCCTGGCGGCGAGCAGCTCCAGGTTGAACTTGGAGTTGGTGAAGATCATGGTGAACATCTGGTCGATGGGGAACGGGAACTGCTGCCGGAGCACGCGCCCCGAGGGTTGCTGACCACTGCTGCACCTGACACAACCCTGCTGTGTTGTCGAGTGTCACATGTCGCCGTCGGAGTATCCGTGAGCTACGGTGGCTCTTCAGATGTTGACATGTTTAACTAAACATTTCAGATGTCGCTTACCTTTGGAGTTGCGTCCATGGGCTAGTAGATTTTTTCTCTCTCTTGATAATGTCAGACGATTGGAAAGTGCTTATTAATAAGCTTACTTGAATAAAGAATAGTTTGAGCGGTAGATAAGGTACAGGGGATTCTTTCAAAAGTCATGTAATTTCGAAAGTCACTTTAAATGTGTATGCCTGGTATGCTTTTTCATTCATTCATCTTTATTTTGTTTACCAAAAACCTTTACTAAACTGTTAATAAGAGTCTTTTAATAAAAAAAACAATAATTTTAGTAAAAAACTACAAAAACGTTTTGGTAAAAGTTACTAAAAACTTTTAGAAGAAGTTTCTAAAAACTTTTAGAAATTTTACTAAATTTTTTTTAGAAAAATTACTAATTTTTTTTTTGAAAATTACTAATACATTTTAGAAAAAATACTAAAATTTTTTTGAAAAATTACTAAATTTTTTTTGAAAAATTACTAAAAATTTTTTGAAAAATTACTACTTTTTTTTGAAAAATTACTGTATTTTTTTAGAAAAATTACTAAAATTTTTTTGAAAAATTACTAATAAATTTCAGAAAAATTACTAAAAACTTTTGATAAACATAACCACTTACTAATTATAAATGTTGTCACAAAGAGCTGACCTGAACGTAATCCGTGGTGCCCCTGGCGGCGAGCAGCTCCAGGTTGAACTTGGAGTTGGTGAAGATCATGGTGAACATCTGGTCGATGGGGAACGGGAACTGCTGCCGGAGCACGCGCCCCGAGGGTTGCTGACCACTGCTGCACCTGACACAACCCTGCTGTGTTGTCGAGTGTCACATGTCGCCGTCGGAGTATCCGTGAGCTACGGTGGCTCTTCAGATGTTGACATGTTTAACTAAACATTTCTGATGTCGCTTACCTTTGGAGTTGCGTCCATGAGCTACAGTAGATAAAGTACATGGGATTCTTCCGAAAGTCACTTTAAATGTGTATGCCTGGTATCCTTTTCATTTCATTCATTAATGTTTATTTTGGTTACCAAAAACCTTTAGTAAACTGTTAATAAGAGTCTTTTAATAAAAATAACCAATAATTTTAGTAAATAACTACAAAAACAGTATGGTAAAAAGTTACTTAAAACTTTTGGAAGAAGTTTCTAAAAACTTTTAGAAATTTTACTAATTTTTTTTAGAAAAATTACTAAATTTTTTTAGAAAAATTACTAAACATTTTTTGAAAAATTACTAATAAATTTAAAAAAAATTACTAAAAACTTTTGATAAACATAACCACTTACTAATTATAAATGTTGTAACAAAAAGCTGACCTGAACGTAATCCGTGAGCTTCCAAAATACCTATGATAATTATAAATGTAGTCACAAAGAGCTGACCTGAACGTAATCCGTGGTGCCCCTGGCGGCGAGCAGCTCCAGGTTGAACTTGGAGTTGGTGAAGATCATGGTGAACATCTGGTCGATGGGGAACGGGAACTGCTGCCGGAGAAGCACCCGGCCTGAGTGGGGGTTGTTGCATTTCTCTGTGCCGCCGCCGCTGGAGGCGAAGAATTAACTAATGAATCTTGGGCCATTAATAAGTATAAATTAATAAAAATACGAATAGGCCGACCCGATCCCCCTGTTAAATATTTCATCATCATCAGCCTATGTTAGTCCACTACTGCAGTGTTATTCACTAAGGAAACCGCCTTGCTGTCAGCGCTGTGACAGCGCTGCGGCAGCGTCGAGCCTAAAAATGGTATTCACTAAATGTACTTTAAACGACACTAGCGCTCGGCGACGAATGCGGCGTGAGCTGGAACTACACTGCGTCGAGAGTTTGACGTTTAATGTATGAACTTCGTATTCTCTAACGAAAAACAGCGACGAACTCGCCCGCAACCTCACTCACAGCCTCGATTCCTAATGTCAAATAAGACAGCTAGGATTTTAGACAAGGTTGTCTCGACATCGAGCTCGTTGACGAACGCAGCGTCGAATGTGTGAATAAGAGAATATCATAGCTGGACGAAGGCCTCTCCTATTAACTATGCGTTATTAACATTAGGAGGTATTTAAATGCCCATAATCGCCACGCTGGGCAAGCGGATTGGCAATCGCAGTAATGTGTCCACTATGATGACGCTGCTGCCCATCATCAATCTTGTAGAATGGTCAGTGACACTTCAATCCCTTAGTCGACTCTTACGACACCCGCAGGAAGAGTTGGGGTGGTGACAAATGTATTTTTACTGCCGTCACCACACGGCAAGGTTAAATATTTATTACGTAAGAATGTAAAGAAAAAAATTGTAAGGTAAAAAAGTTTTTCTGTAATTTCTCTACATTTTTTATGATTTTACTTAAGATTGGTATATTTTATACTGTATAATACCATGACACGGGCTTTAAAGAAAATGGGTAATACATATTTTAGGAAATTAAACATTTCATGTACAATATAAAGCTTCACAATCTAGGTTTTCACAAATAAGTCAGGATATTAGCACAAATTACACAAAAGATACGAATTAGCATACGTCCAGACCCAGAGACCCCGTCTCTTCCCAGAATGTCCAACGTTCCCGTTCGTGTATCAACGTTCCCGCTAAAAGTAACTGGAGTGCGATTTTTGAATTTCACCGATGATATTGAGATCACTGGTGACTAAAATTATCACCTGTGATTTGAAGTCTCTGTTTTCCAAATGCCGTATTTTGATTCTCACACGTTTTTACCAACATGCAAAAATTTTACAATGTCAGTCATAGACAATTATCCTGTTACGTTCCTTTTTGCGCAGATGTAGTATTGCCCTTAGTATCGGTTTTCATTTTACATACTACCTATAACTCATATTAGGTTCTGTCAAAGTGGTCGAACGTAAAACGGAGTGTCAATGTCATTTGAAAAGAAATCTAAAGTTTTGAAAGATGGCAGATGTCAACTGTCAAAAATAGTCACACTGTGATTTCTAATCGAGTGGGTGGGGCACTCGTAAAGTGATATCATAGGTATGACAATTGGACGTAGTTTAGGGAAAAGGATTCAACCCACAAAAATGTGTCAATAAAATTTCAATCTTCTGTCAAAAACAAATAGTCATTCGTTTCAATAACAATTTTTTGAGGTTGGATTGGATCCTTTTCGCTAAACTACGTCCAATTCTAGTCACCGATGACATTTCAAAAATACGGACTCAAAAGAAATCTCTTGTTTTTGGTGAGAATAAGTCACTGGTGAAATTCAAAAATTGCACCCAGGACTTGACAGCAGCTGTCAGTCATGCACTTACGGCGCTAATACACCAATCAAGGCGATACAAATACTAGCCTCCAGTATAATCTGCGTGATTTTTTATTAAACATTCAGAAGTCTGAAACCGTTGCGCCGCACATTGTCTGAGGACCTCTTGTGGTAATTTTATTTGTCTGTTTTGGTTATCATACGAGTTTTTAATATTTATTTTAGTATGTCTAACTAACCTAACCTTATTTTATTTTCTTCTTTACATGTATTTATCAAGTACCCAACTACGTATAAATTTATAAAGTACCCACCTATGTATTGGTTTTGTTCATGTTTTTCATTTGTTTGTCACTCGAAGGTTAAGACTGACAAACAGCGTTGCAATTTTGTCCCTACAATTTTGCAACATTAAGCTGAGTCTTAACCCATTCTTTAATGCACACATTGCTGAACGCAACGGGCAAACCCAATTTTTAGGGTTCCGTAGCCAAAATGGCAAAAACGGAACCCTTATAGATTCGTCATGTCCGTCTGTCCGTCTGTCCGTCTGTCACAGCCAATTTACTCGGAAACTATAAATGCTACAGTAACGAAATTTGGTAAGGATATGTGTTGTATGAACCGCTACAGGAATGTGATACTAAATTGTAAAAAAAACCATTGGGGTGGGGGCCCTCCATACATGTAACTGAGGGATAGAATTTTTTTTTTAGTTGTACATAAGCGTGTGGGGTATTAATAGAAAGGTCTTTGAAAATGATATGAAGGTTTATACATCACATTTTTATTTAAGCACATCGTTTTCGAGATATCAGGTCTCAAAGTCTGAAAAATGTGTCCCCCCCCTCGATTTTTTAAACTACGCGATATAAAATTCTGAAAAAAATATATGTTATGCACATTAATAAACTCTATCAACGATTTTTGGTTTGATAAAATTATCTCCTATAGTTTTTGAGGTAGGTTGATTTAACTGTATTTTTTTAATAATAAATTGATAATGGTACGGAACCCTTTGCGCGCGAGTCCGACTCGCACTTGGCCGGTTTTTAATTTATAATCAGATTTTTTTTTTCTTTCTGTTCTTTTCATTTGGTAAATATTATTGTTTTCTTAAATTTCATGTATAGATATTTACGTAGATGACTATACTAAATTCTCTTCTTTGTATAAATATAATTCACATTTAATAATCTTGCTACGACTAAATGTTAGTGTTACTACAAGATAGTAAAATCAGATTTTTTTTTTCTTTCTGTTCTTTTCATTTGGTAAATATTATTGTTTTCTTAAATTTCATGTATAGATATTTACGTAGATGACTATACTAAATTCTCTTCTTTGTATAAATATAATTCACATTTAATAATCTTGCTACGACTAAATGTTAGTGTTACTACAAGATAGTAAAATGTTTACTCTTTAACCCAGAAAATGTTACCACTATATTTACTTTTGTTGTTCTGTAATGTGTGCTTTATAGGAATAAAAATCTATTCTATTCTATTCTTCTATTCTATTCTACTAACTTGTGTGGCTTGTCAGGCTCCGAGTCGCTGGTGTCAGACATATCTGTCGGTAATGCGTCGCCATCCGCTCCCAAACCGCTCCCGTTGCCAACTGCTAAAAAAACACATCATCCTTTCTTAGTTCGCTGCTAGACGACGGCCTTTTCACTTATATTAGGTATTTGATCGACTGCTACGAACAAATAAAACATGGAAGCCGCACGCTATACTAAATTGCCTTTCAAAACGGTCCTGAATTTTAGTTGACAAGTGTCACCCCCTCTTCAATGCATCACGGCAATGAATTTGAATGTCAACCTATAAAAACTTAAACCGCCATTTGAAATTGTTGTGGTTGGTCCATCAAAGTTTTGATTGGCGATATTCAATAAACATCTGTCAAAAATGTTGCGCCGAAATATGAGCGGTGTGAAGAAAAGCACTATGTTCTGCCCATCTTGACACAATTGAACAATTGGTTTTGGGGGCATATTTGACCTGGCGTTAGACGTCCATGTCATATATGGTCGCAGTCTCGAGACTCTCGAGGTTATACCCGTTTGATTAAAAAAAGAATTTTGATGATCGGTTTACGATTCTCGGAGATATCGAGTGACATCATCAAAAAATCTGTCGAATGGAGAACCTCCTCTTTAGTTGAAGTCGGTGAATAACATCTTGTTAAATACAACGTTTACAATGCACATGCTAAGTGATATTAATATTAACTTGAATTTTGGTGCCTACGAAAAAATCAAACATGGAGGTAACACGTCATATAAAATTGCGATTCAAAAACGGTAATTACTGAAATTCAGTAATTATTGTTTTTGAAGGTCTATCAAAGTTTCGATTAGCTTTCAAGTTTGTGACTTTTGCCAAATCGGCGAAAACTAGGATAGAAAGACATTTGTACCATGTTATTGATAAAATGAAAGTTTGATACTGTATGGCAACAAAACTAACATGCAGTAAATGACTCATTGTTTACTATATTAGATAAATTGTGATAGTTAATCAATTTTGTGGCAGATAGAGTGACTCATGGTAATTTACAATCAGAGCAGATGGCACATTATCACACAAATCTAAGCCAATAAAAGCTACTAAGTTGTGACTCATATAATAGCCTACACCTGGGGTAATCCCTGCAAAAGTTAGATAAACATGGATTTAGCTTCTTAAAATATCATTTTACCTCCTAATTCATAAATGTCTTTCTAACTGGATGCTGTTTTGCAATAATTTGTCAACCCACATTAAGTAGTCAATGAAAAGTCAATTCAATAAATTACTAATTAAAGTTGACATTTTATTGCGAAATGGACATGGGTTGACGCGTTATTACGAACACTTTATTTGACAATCACATTTATCAGATTAAGGGTTAACAATTTGCTTATGTCTTAACTTAGAAATATTACAATTATATTATCAGTAGCCCTCACACTAGGTCTAGCCTGTGTCGTGAGGACTGTGGTAAATTTACAGGTGATTTAACAACAAGGTGATACAGATATAACAGGTAATATACGACAGTGGTAATATATATCAAAATTACTGTTAAGGAAAGTATACTAATTCTAAAATAAAGCAGCATGCGAGTGCGTGTGATTGTTTGTGTATGTGTGTGTGTGTGTGTGTGTGTGTGTGTGTGTGTGTGTGTGTGTGTGCGTGTGTGTGTGTGTGTGTGTGTGTGTGTGCGCGCGTGTGTGTGTATGTGTGAAAGAAATGAATTTTACTGCAAAGGTTTCAAAACATCCTCAGTAGCCTTATAAGACAAAGAGGCTAACCATTTATGGACAACAGATTGAAATTCTTTGAGCGACGTGTGCTGTAGTTGCAAAAGTTTCATAATATAATTATAAAGATATGGATGAATGAATTGGGGAAAACGCTGGGCATATGCCGTTTTCGTCTTATTTTGTGGGACGCGAAAGATCCTTTTACACAGTAGAGATTTGAAACCGGGGGAATTTAGTGTGCGTCGGTGCATTGACGTAGCTACTCTGTAGACAAACAATTGACGGACGGAGAGCAGAACCAAGGTATGGTTTCTGAAAGTAGTTGGGCTGTTGGAAATCGCGAAGGTTTCATGGACATAGTTTTCAACACCGATCTCTGAGCTCTTTCTAAATTGAGCATTGTTGAGGTAGTAGTCCCGCCCCAAGCCAATATACAATATCCTAATATAGACTGACACAATGTAACATATACTAACCTAAGCACCCGTTGATCAGCAGAGTTACGGAGTAGGCGCATAACATAGGCAAGTTTTCTGACGCGTTGAGAAAGAGATGCTACCAGTGGCGGCTGTACCTTAAGTGCGCTCGTGCACTGCACTACCATAAAATTTTACAGAATCCTCATCAATAAACATTTTCAAATATGTATCAATTTCGTCCATACGCCATTCCTATATTTTTATTTTCATATTTAAAAAAATCTAAGGAACCGTCCACTACGGCGAAGTCCTTTAAACTATTATTCTCGCACGTACTAAAAGTCATCCGTGCGCTCGGCGGAGCGCACTCGGCATCAAGTCGAAATTGTATGGGAATCGCGTAAACACCTCTGGCGCGTGAGACGGAAGATGCTACGTACAAACTGTATGAAGAAATATGCGAATTTGGAGCGCCGTCCCGACTGGGCGGTGCTGATGCCTTCCGGAAGTTCCCGACTAGACACGAGGCGGCGCGCATCGGCCGGAGCGGCGCGCAATATTACCCGACCAAGCGAAGTAATCGAACAAAATGTACCTATAGCTTTTATTACTCCCAAAATGTGACTTGATTTAGTCGCGTAATATCATTGCACTAATTGTTTCTGTTTGTTATTACATGGAATTTCTTAATATTCTTATCAGCATAATTACAAAATTAAAACTTTAGGTAAAGTAAATAAAATAATATTTTATGAAGTCAAAAGCTGTATGTGTGAAAATAAATGTTCAAATTGCATTTTTTTTATTACGTCATTATTTTCCATACTAACTGTACTAAGTGCACCACCGGTTCTCAAAGTCAGCAGCCGCCACTGGATGCTACATGTGGCTTAAACGAAAAATATTGATCAATATCAACGCCCAAGTAACGCACAGACTCTGCACGGCTGATCGAGTTATTGGGGCCCTTTGCCATTGATATATCAAATAAATTATTGATGTGTAACTCCGTAGAGTGTGCTGGCTGAGAAGCCTTGGTTTTGTGAAAGCATATGTATTTAGTTTTTTCGATATTAAGGGAGAGCAAGTTGATGTCGAGCCAGTGTTTTAGGATATTTATACCTGTTTCGGCTCTGTGAATTGTCTCCTGCCATGAATCACCATAGAATAAGGCAACAGTGTCATCAGCATAACATATGAGGTCACCCACAGAAGCACTGAGTGAGAAGATATCGTTCATATATATAATAAATAACGAAGGGCCCAGGACGCTTCCTTGAGGTACACCGAAGAGTGTGGGTAGCTCATCGCTTAAGTATTGTCCGATCCTGATACTCTGATACCTGCCGGTGAGGTAGCTCTGGAACCAATGAAGTGCAACACCCCGAATACCGTAGTGCTCCAGCTTTCTCAGGAGTATGGGAACTGACACGGTATCAAACGCTTTAGCGAGATCAAGAAACACTCCCACACACTTCTGACCGTTATCTAGAGCTGTGGTGACTCGTTTGGTTAGGTCTTCGACAGCGTTCTCCGTCGATTTACCACACCTGAAGCCGTATTGGAAGTTAGAGAGCAGCTCGAAACGCTCCAGGTAACTTACAAAGCGGCAATTAACAACTTTTTCCAATAACTTAGAGAATAACGGCAACAATGATATTGGCCTATAATTTTCAGGGCGGTTCTTTGGACCGTTTTTGTAAATGGGAATGACCACTGCTCTCTTCCATGCGCTTGGGAAAATCCCACTTTGGAGGCTACAGTTAAAAATGTGGGTTAATGGGTTTATAATGTTAGGCGTAATTGCCTTAAGCAGGGCTGGGCCAACATTGTCATAACCCGGGGCGCTATCATTCCGCAGTAGATTTATAAATTTAATCACTTCATATTCGTCGGTAGGTTGCAAAAAGAAGGATTGTGACACAGGAGCAGCATGATTCAGACTCGTTGGAAGTGTGGATTCTGTTTTGTTCGTGGTAGAGAGTAAACTGTTTGCAAAATTTTTACCTATGTTTGCGAAGTAGTCGTTGCAATGGTTTAACGATTCTGTAGGCGACATTTTAATTGTAGTTAATTCAATAGACTTAGTTTGATTTTTTGGGTACTCAGCGATGTTTTTTATAGCTTTCCAGAGACCTTTGGGGTTGTGTTTGTTCTTTTCAAGTTCGGAGCTATCATGGACTTTTTTCAAACTATGTTGTAAGTTCGTGAGAAAATTCCTGTACCTTTTGTACACCAGCTTACGCATGGGATCCTGGGGGTGCTTTCTCAATTCCAAGTGCAAACGATCGCGATTCTTTTGGCATCTAATAAGGCCTGGAGTAATCCACGGTTTGAGGTTAAAACTCGTTCTACTAGCGCGTACTTCAGTTGTGTGCTTGCATATTATGGGGTTGAGCACCTTGTAGAATTCAGAACATGCTAAGTCAGGGTTATTAAGTTTGGTTACAGTGGACCAGTCCGCCTCTTGTAGGTCGGCCTCAACGGCATTGTAATGGGTTTTTGAGATATAGCGATTTCGGTCTTTATTGTGAACTGTATTTGTAGCCATACCAAATATTACCATGAAATGATCTGTGATATTAGTTTTACAAACTATGCCAACTAGATCAAATGACTTTGTTTTAACGAAAATGTGGTCAAGACATGAGTCAAGCCTTGTGGGTTCAGATATTGCAGGTCGTAGACCGGCTTCAGCCATGAAACAGAGGTAGTCATTAGTTTGGTGGTCGAGTGTGTTTAAGATATTGATATTTATGTCACCGGCAATGACAACAGATGAATCGCGATGAATTGTGCTTAGAACATTACCGAGATGAAAAAGAAATTTAGTTGTTTGCGTAAAGGAAGGAGAGCGATATACACCGATAACTGTAATGCATTCTGGTAATTTAATACACAGACACTCTCCCTCCTCAAAAAGGGGCTCAGTAACAGTTGCGTTCCAATTCTCGTGGACGTAGGCTACTACTCCACCAGCACGGTTAAGATTGTTTTTTGTGGAGTATGTGTAGTATCCCGGAATCTGCCCCGGAAGCGAGCCAGCACCCAACCAGCACTCAGTCAAAATAATAACATCTATTTTCATATTAAGTCTATGTAGTCCCACTAGGAAGGAATTAAAGTTTTGTTGTATGCTACGTATATTAAAGGCAAGCACTTTAAAATTGTGAATATCAAGGAGCCCGTTGAATCGTCGATGTTCCGCGACTCCAATGGGAGTTCTGAATTTGCTGGTCCAATCCGCAGGTCCACTTCAAGCAGGGATGAAATGTGAATAGCCCTCTGCCTTACGAACGTAGATGAGCCCGTTGCGAGTCCAGCAATAACGAAAGTTATATTGGGTGGACCGTTGTCTGGCGGCGTAAAAAAAAGCTCTGTTGTATTTGGTAAGACGGTCGTTAACATATATTTTGGTCACATGACCCGCCACAATGTCCTCAGAAGTGAAGCCACGTCGATTTCTAGCGGCTTTTACCAAGTCATCACGCCTAGAACGTCTTGTGAGCTTAACAACTATGGGACGTGGTTGCTGTTTTTTGCCTAATACCGCCGATACTTGAAGGGACTCGTTCGAGCGTCGTTTGGCTCCGGTTCTGTAGACCCTGCTGACCTCATTATCAGCCAGGGAGACGCCAAGTTTTGAGGCAGTTACAAGCGCAATGTGATGAAGATTCTCGCTGTCGGATTCCTCAATACCCACCAGTTCTAACTCGTCCTGGAGAGTATTTTGCTCAAGAGCGTTTTGCGAGAATTTGAACTTTTCAAACGCGTCGCTAAGCTCAGTAATTATATTTTGTTGACTGACTACTGACTTCTCAAGTTCTTTGATTGTGTCGTTAAGAGACGCCCCCTTGGAAAATTGTTCCTTTAGTTCTTGGACATCTTTTCGTATTGTAAAACAGCATCCAACTTCGCATTAGATACCTATCATTCCTCGGATTCCGGGCTTGTAAAAATGTGCGTTTTGTAAATGATTCCGTTCATTATAGTAAACCGAAATATTGTATTTTCTTCGGTTACCGCGAGGATTACACATGAAATAAAACTATGAAAACAAAAATATATTATTTAATTTTTTTTTCGCAATATTTTGTTAAAAATCTAAAAAATAGTTTAAAGGGGAAGTGAAGTCACATAGCTGATTCAGAGCTGCCACTATAACCAAAAAAATCTTGTGGTTGGAATGTCACTGGTGTTTGGCAGTGACATTTGACACTTGTTATAATTTTTCGTCGTTTTCTTACGTGTATGAACCATCACTTGTGACGTCATTTAGCTGATTTTTGACGTTTGTAACTTACGCTCTTTCTGCTCGAAGTAATAATAAAAAGGGATTTTCGCACAAAAATATCAATTTTTTTGAAACATAAAAATATACGTGTATCTTTTAATATTGAGTTCTTTCAAAACAGACAATAAAAACTAGGACTAAAAAATATGAAATGTTGTCAATAGTCGCATTAGGTTTAGTACAATTTTCATTAAATCTTGACACGAGGTTCCGTTTATGTCGGAATCCAGCGTGATTCCGACATAAACCGAACCTCGTGGTGGTTTTTGTGACGATTGTAATTTTGCTTCGTAAAAAAGTAGTTATTGACTGCTGATTTATAAAGTTGCACTACATTTTATGTTGGTGGCTAACAAACGCACGGCAATTCCGATGGTAAGCTGTAACTATAGCCTATAGATACACCGATTGCAGAAGCAGTACATTTACAATTGTAGCACTTGTCAAAGTGATGAAATTGGGGCTAGGGCTGCACGCTGATTATATGAAACGTACCCGTGGGCGAGTCTTCCCTTGCGCGCGCCTCGTCGCGGTCGCCACCCGCGTCCATGGATGACGTCTCCGCTAACTCCTGCCAAAAAACCGAAATAAATGTATAGTCAACAAAAAATGTGGTTTACCATTTTTCGACTCTATAATAAAGTTTGTAATAAACATTCTTGTTGACTGTACAATAAGCTTGGTATAACGTATGCGGAATGAAATCTGCACATTGTTTAATATTATATTAAATAAATGATATCATTATTATTTTCTTGAACATGTACGTTTTTTAATATCGATTTTAACAAGTATTCATGCAAGATAAAAACTACTTGAATCCAAAGTGTATAACTTTAGTTTTATGATACTTTATCCATCAATGTCGAAAAAACAAATGTTAGCATTTTTCTTGCCTCTAATTTTATCTTCTGTAGGAAAACTTTTTAAATAAAAATCCTTTGCTCATTATATTTCATATTCTTGTTAATTGGTCTATTGATACTTACTTATTATGCTAAAAATATTTAATTGAAATTAGCTATAAGTCGTTCACCGTGACATCCGTTACTGAAAAAGCAGTGTTTTTTACACTTTTTGATCAAATGGCGAAGTCATATTTTCAAAGTTGTTTATTTTTATTTTCCGTGTTTGATAGGCTTGCTCTTTGTTTATGTTTCGTAATGCCCATGGTTTGAGGATGTTTTTCATCAATTTTGTTGTCATATTTAGAAGTATTTCTGAGCTCCCTGTCCGATTTTGTGATTCGGGTTAACGTAATTTCCTTTATTCGAGCTCTTTCTGAAAAGTGGCTGTAGCCAAATTGTTACATTACACTAGGGTTTCTAATATCATTTATTGGAAACGAAAAGAATGCGAGATTTTTATAAAACAGTGTTTCAAATCTTGCCTTCTTCTAAAAAATCAGAATCATCGTCGATTTTGGCCTTAGCAAATGTGTCTTGTGGAAAATACATGCAGTTGTGCGACATAGTTCTACTCAAATGGCCATAATTTCTAAAGAAAGATGCCAAACCCGACAAAACTATCCAATTTAATTAACGATTGTATACAAATTAATTTAGCATTGAGACACAAGTTAAATTTAATTTTTTTATTTTGTTTTTACTTGTTCAAAATTTGTGCAAATTTCACTCCGCATACGTTAGGCACGTCGGTTCAAAAGATGAAAAAATAAAGTACACACAGAAAAAACACAGTATTTGGAGGGTAATAGAAGATTACTGGTTATTTAAGTTAAGTTTTCAATTAAGTTCAAAGTGGGGTACACATTATTAACAGTAAAGTCGCCAACAAATATATCGTAGCGTCTGGAGCGTTCAAAAATATCTGAACATTGTAAGAACACTGAAATTTCTAAGACATGTACCGCCTATGGAAACAGATTCAAAAATAAACTTAAGAATTGTTGTAACTATGTAGTTGGATGCGGATGGCGCAGGACCGGTCATTGTGGCAATTTTTGGGGGAGACCTATGTTCAGCAGTGGACGTCTTTCGGCTGATATGATGATGAAGATGATGTAGTTGGTTAACTTTAATCTTACAAAACGGGTAACTTTTTTATCAAAATGGTCCAGAGTCCTTTAAACTGGTTTAAGTAATAAAAAATAGGCCTTTATTGCCATAACGATAGAGACGTGTTCAGATATTTTTGAGACGAATTGAGACACTCTAAAATTATTGTTTGTCACTAAAGCTGTCAAAATGTCAAATATTTTCAAATCACACTACATACAAAAACAAAATGCATTGAGTTGCTCTTAAACTCAATTACAGAAAAGTATTTGAATTGATTCATTGACATTATTTAACACAAATCTTCACGTGAATAGTTAGTTACCCTCTGCCTAGACCTCCCTATAAGACGTTACGTTAAAAGATATTGATACAAAATACAGCATTATTTACATATTATACACGACAAAATGTGTTAAATTTTTGAAACTAGTACCCAAAATCCTCATACCTAGAACTGTCAAAACGTTGCATATTTTCAAATCACGCACATAGAAAACAAATTGCATTCAGTTGCTCATAAAAGTCCTAAAGTGGTAGAAAATTAATTGAATTGATCCAGTGACATGGTGTAACACAAATTTTCACGTGAAAGGTTACTTACACTCTTTTTAGACCTCCCTATAAGACCCATAGAACGTTAAAGAAGATACTGATATAAAACACAGCATTATTTACATATTATACACGACATTGTGTGTTCAACGTTTGAAACTACCCAAAATCATCATACCTAGAACTGTCAAAAACGTTGCATATTTTCAAATCACGCACATAAAAAAACAAATTGCTTTGAGTTGCTCTTAAAAGTCCTAAAGTGACAGCAAATTAATTGAATTGAATCAGTGACATGGTGTTACACAAATTTTCACGTGAATAGTAACTTACACTCTTCTTAGATCTCCCTATAAGCCCCATTGCACGTCCAGAGAAATACTAACACAACACTGACATTCACATTACAGACGTACCAACTAGTATCTACCAGTTATCACAAATATCGCTATCATTCGCTATCGGTCCGCGTCGATAACATTACGTCTTTGTTGGTTTGATTAGAAAAAAAATGACACTTTTGGGGAATTTTTGCATTTTGAACTTTAGTTTTTTTTGCTATAAAGTCGGTTTGGGTGAAAATAATTTGTATGTAGTAACATTAGTGACTAGTAATACTTGGTACAGCAGGTGTTTAATATGATAACAGATACGATTGATAATAAACAATCGTAGTTTTAGCCATCCGTTTAGATAATGCGAACGTAATATTACTTAACCCGTTGAACGACAAGAGCATGTGAAGTCTAAAGATAGACGCATTGTTTGAATTTGTTGATAAGTACACAAATGTAATAGTACATTACGACACAAGTGCGAAAAACATGAAATTCGAAAAGAGTGGCGATGTTTTAAAACACGACCGATAGGGAGTGTTTTAAATTGACACGAGTTACGAATTACGTTTTTGCACGCGTCTCGTACGACGTTTTTTAGTGCAGATGGCCCTCCGAAGTTTTGGACCTGACGTAAAATGACACAATTCTCGCAGTAGAGCCCAAAAAAGGCACCATCTGCACTAAAAAATAAATTTAGTACAGATGGTACTAAAAAACGTCGTACGAGATGCGTGCAAAAACGAAATTCTTAACTCCTGTCGATTTAAAACACTCCCTGTCGGTCGTGTTTTAAATCATCGCCACTCGTTTCGAATTTCATGTTTTTCGCACTTGTGTCGTAATGTACTATTTTAATTGTGTAAAGACCAGGATGCCGCGGTATCGGATTACAAAGGGCACCGCGATTATCATTGAAGCATAATAAGAAATATAATTAATAGTCTATTTGCCGGCACACAGCTGATCAGCTGTGTAGACTGGACCTCACTACATCTGTGTCTGGTTTAATTTATTAGCCGTATTAAAATTAAATATAAAAGGTGCCCATGAGGAAAGGGAGAAATTCTAACAGCATATTCCTGAGACTAAAAGAAGCAAAAAATGTTAAAAGAGTTTTGGTCAAATTTGAAAAAAAAAATTTTTTTTTGTTTTTTTTTTTATATTGTTGAATGCCTTAATACACAAAAAAAGGATTTCATTAATGAAACTATCGCAAAAAAATGCACTTCAGAGTTTTTTTTTTCAGATTTGCTAGGTAATTAAAGGTTTTTTTTGTTCATTTGATGTCTGTCAATTAAGTGTGACAAGACTAACCTCCTGCCGCCCAGAGGCCTATTAAAAGGTCTCCTGAAACAAAAGAAATTCTATTCTATTTCCTACACTATTAATTCAAAATTCACTGGCAAATTTTATTGTCTGGGCGGCAGGAGGCTAAGACAACATAGTGACAAAATCGTTTCCTAAAATGCGTTTATCATAGCGTAACGGTCTAAAACGGTTTTAAGAAAAAATCTAATTTTCTCTTAAAATAGACTGAATACAGAAAACTTCATATGGCATTTTTTACTTCAAATTTGGTCAGAAACCCGCTGTTGAATTTTTTCCCTTTCCTCATGGGCACCTTGTATAAGTAGAAGAAGATTTTTACCTCAGAAGCGGTGTCGGGCGGGTCCACAATTTCCGGCAACGCGGCTGGGTCGGGCAGGTCTCTGGAGTACCCCTCGTCGTCAGAGTTGAACCCCAGCTCTTCGCCGTAGCACTTGTGTACCTGCAACCAATAGTTGCATTGACGAGTTTGTTGCTAAAACGGAATTTCAGTTGCTGTTTGGGCATTTTCGCGAGAAGAGATCCAAAAAAAAATTTTTTTTAAGGTAGGTAAATTTAATGTTTTTCCTACTCAGAATAACGAGTTCTTTCAATCTATGAGAAAAAAAGTACAAGAAAAAAATGGTCCCACATTTTTCATACATTTTACATGCTCTCCACTTTGTAACCGCTGTACAAAGTGTTTGAAAAACGGTTACGTAATAGAAACAAAAAGTTGGGACACTTTTTTTCTTCTAGTAGGATCGAAAGAGCTCGTGATTCTGAGCAGGAAAAACATAAAATTTACCTGTTTCAGAAAAATAAGTTTTTGTATCTCTTCTCGCGAAAATGCCCATTTACTCTCTAGACGCCCTATGAAAAGGGGCAGAATTTCTCTCAAACGAAAGAAATTCTGTTGTATATCTTACACTATGAATTCAAAATTAATTGGAAACTTGTATTGTCTGGGCGGCAGGAGGTAATAGAAGTTCCTATTGTATTGTTAGAGTTAAGTTGCATGATCGATTCATTTTGCTTTTTGTTTAAATGAATATTGCTATTATCTAAGCCGTGTATGTTTTGGGAATGAATAAATAATTATCTATCTATCTAAGTTGCGAAAATGTAAACAAACCTCGTATTCGAACAACATTTTTAATAATCTAGTCTTCACACGCTTAGTTAGGTAACAAAAAACGTATTTATGTCTTGTTACATATAACGCGTATTACTATTATAGTATTCACACAAATGTTAAATTTATTTTTCTTGAGAACTCACGTGTATTTTTTTTACCTTAAACTTGCACATTTAACCAAAACAATTCTATTTTTCTGGCCACGGTTTCACTAAATTTGATTTGTTTAAACAAAAATACGACGCAGAAACTCAACAGAAAACAGTAATACTAAAGTCTAAGCATATGTAATGCAAAAATGCAACAGATCGCGCTGCTAACCGGAGTTGATAATTACTGTTCAGTTAACACTAATTTACAATGTAGCTAGTACAGTAACGGTGGCATTATAGAGCCCAAGGGCCCCTTTTTAAAGGCTTGTAACTTCTAATACAGTCGGTTAAAGTTACATTTTGTTGTTGTTGTACTCTGACCATTTTTTCCGCAACTCGACATCAAACGTGCCTATTTTGCGAGGTTCCTACGATGGCCCAGTACTTTTTGGGGACTTCACATACACCCTTTAATTACTTCGCAGATGACATAAATTATTTTTACATAAATACAAGACGCACTAATAAAAACGTAAACTACTTATATGAACAAAGAAATTATTAAATCTAACTTAAAAAAAAATTAAACTTAACTTACATTTATTACTAAATTTACCTAAACTTAAAAAACAATTAAATATAACTGTAGTTACTTCGCAGATGTATGTAGGTTTCCTCAAGAAGTTTTCTTTCACCATAAAGCACTCGTGAATATTAAATAAAGTTACATGTCAAACACATTAAGCCTTTAAAAGATTCCTTACAATTTTTTAAGATCCACTTTTAAAACGTGTATTTACATTTTCAAATGATTGGTAACTTGAAGCACAGGCTATTTCTAAACTATTTAACAATTTTTTTCCAAGCGTAAAGATAACCGTTATTTATATACGTTGCACAAGATAATGTCATTATTTACGTATCACATCCCGTTTTCGTTGACGATTATCTGGACATTTGACAGCTGTTTTGTGAGTATTTTTGGATACTTGGCGTTGGTTCATCGGTTAATTATACACACCATAGAGCTATTAGTCCCTTTAGTATTTTGTATTTATGTTGTTTTTCTAAAACACCTACCGCCTCCTATGGAGGTAGATTAAAAATACCTTAATATTTTTTTGTAACTAGTTGGTTAACATCTTACAAAACAAGTTCTTTAAACTGATTTAAATTAAAATATTACTTATTAGTACATTGTACAATGTTTTTCATCACACTTGCCGACAAAAAAAATAGTTTTAAGACATAATGTTATTAAATGACGTACTGACATTTCTATTGCTCCCTAGGGAATATCACTTTTCTATTACTCCCGCTACGCGCGCAAGCAATGGCGCGCTTAGACAGCAAGTGTGACGAAAATAAAATTAAACGTCATAAACCAAAGAAAAAATACCCAGTTTACCAACGTCGGAGGTGGGATTCGAATCTCAGCTTACGCGGCGTATGTCTCAACCACTTGGTCACTCGGACCTAGCGAATACCGGTCAAATTTCACGGGTACCTATATGCAAACTGTTATTATAAGGCTAGGCGCCTTTGACCATACTCTACGGAGCAAACAATACGTGCTAGCCGCCTCCTATACAAATCCCTTTCGGAATCCTGGTATAGCGTGATAGATGGTACTGCCATTCTCGTTACTTCATAAAAAATATTTAATAAACACTTGTGTGGTTCCAGTAAAAAATAATAATATGATTTCTTAGGCTAGGGTTTTTACAATATGTCTACAAAAGTAAAATACAATAAAACATACAAAAATATAAACACATTATAAAAAAACCTAACCTAGAGTGCCGCCGGCAGCGGAGCGGGTCCAAGCTGTCGGTGGAATGAGTCTATATTAATTCGCATAATTTATTACGCATACTTCAAATTGGCATAACGTTGTTAAGCATACTATTTAAGTGGCATAATCATAATTTCGCATAAACGATTACGCATAATGTATTTACGTATAACGTAAACTATTATAACTATGATATGGAATAATTAGGATGAGCATAATACTAATTGGTATACTTAATGAAAGGTATAAAATATTAAAGATGAAATAATAATGACCGATCATATATTGCATAGCGAAACCGATATTATATACATAATATTTTTGCGAAGTTACTGTCGAGTAGTACGTAGGTATTAATAATATTATTATACAGGGTGTGGCCTGTAACAGGAGCAAAAAATCAAATGGAAGACTCCTCTGACTGCCTCTAGTTATTCGCAAAAGGTCCCAGTGTTTTAAAGTTATCCATTAAGGAGAAACAGTATGTTAAAGTTACGACCTATGAGTGATGTATCTAGGTATCACAACATTGTACCTTATTAATGATTAAACATATTGGTAGTTCAGTGGACATAAAACTAAATGAGCTAAAAAGTTTTTTTGAACTCATGGTTTTCTAACTGGTTTAGCAAAAAAAAATTTTTTTTTGTATTACACCGATTTAACTTTTTTGGTATAAGTCGACTACAGTAAAACTACATAAAAAAAAGGAAAAAAATATTTTTTTTTTTGCAAATAAATTTTTTTTTTTTAAGTTTTAACTATTAAACACTGCAAAAGAGGCGGGAACGAGGAGACTTGATCGAGACTTTCAAAATCATTCACTGATACTATGACTGTCCTGAACTAAACGACCTGTTCAAACGAAACTCAAACACGCGCACAAGAGGACACAACCTGAAACTAGTAACAACAAAGCACAAAACAAATATAGGAAAAAACTTCATTGCAAACAGAATAGTACAAGCTTGGAACAAATTACCCTCTGAAGTTGTGAACTCTACCAGTGTTAATCAGTTCAAAAATAGACTTGATAAACTATCCAAACAGTGAAATCGTGTTATGTGAACTATGATTTAGACGTACCAGCTTTAGCTGCCTGTCTAAAATAAAATAATAATAATAATAAATTATGACTATTTATTGGGTTATTAGTGTACCGTTTCATTTTTTGCTCCTATTACAGGCCACACCCTATATACTATATATTGCTTCCAATTTAAAACTAGTTTTGACTTTTTTTACTTGTGCGTTGTGCGTAGGTATAACAGTTAATGTTTAGGTCTTGACATATTTTATTGACTGACATACATGTATACCTACTTATATTTTTATAGTAAATATTGATTATTTTAATTATTACACACATTTTTACCCTAGCAATTTAAAATGTTCATAAGTACGGCGTGTGTATTTTATACGGGATACAGTTATCGTTTTGTGATCGTGTAGAAATCATGGTATAGGTAAATAGGTTCCCTAGATCATATTTTAAGCATCATTAAAATATACGCCCGTATTAAATAGGTACACACTCTGTACTGTGCGCGTCATGCACCTACCAAGATGTGATTTCTTCATCACTACATAGTATAAAATAAAGTCACTTTTTCTGTACCTATGTCACTTTGTACGCTTAAATCTTTAAAACTACGAAACGGATTTTGATGAGATTTTTTTTGAATAGGTAGAGTAATTCAAGAGGAAGGTTTTTATGTAGGTATAATAGTACCCGTGCAACGCCGAGGCGGGTCGCTAGTTACTAATAAAATTGATTATTAAATACCTAATGTTTTATTTAATTGATTGTATCT
>JALPQI010007555.1:0-38816 GCA_025490895.1 Thaumatotibia leucotreta | reverse complement strand
GTTTGTTTTATGTTAAACGTATATACTGTTACTCAAACAACTCGAATTTATTTATTTATGTATTAATAATCATCCATCTCAATCACATGATCTGACTCTTTAAAAATGACATCAATTTAAATCCTTGCAGTGAGCAGAACACATGGGAGCCTATAGAAAACATGGAAACATGCAAGCATCTTCTAGAAGCATTCGAAAAGCAGCTGGCGCGCCAGAAGGAACTGAAGGCGTTGCGCGCGCAGCAACAACAGCAGCACCCTGTACAGGTCCGTACTTGCTATTAGTGTTGAAAATGTTGGAAAAAATCTAATATTTTTTTAGAGAATGTATGAAAATTTTCGGTGAAGGAAAACATCGTGAGGAAACCTGCATACATCCTCGAAGAAATTTAAAGGTGTAATGTGAAGTTCCCAACCCGCTTAGGGTCAGCGTGGGGACTATAGCCCAATCCCTCTCATATATGAGAGTACGCCTGTGCCCAGCTGTGGGACATTATATAGGCTAAAATAATCAATGTCACTGTCACTCCTTTACATCCATTTCAATTGACTTTTCCTTGATGACATTGCGTTCTCCTGATATAAGTGAAAATTAAACCTAATTCCCATTGGTTTAGAATTGAAAATTAAAGTGGGAACTTTCATCAGAAAAAACGGCATTTAATCCGTAAATTTTCAACGCTACTTGCTATACTATACAAGCTTTTCAAGGTGCTTAGCCAAGTTGCCAATCGCTAACGCTCACTCGTCGATCGTGAACGAAAGGCAACTATCTTACGCACTAAAAATAAAAAGTGACCAAGAGAGCAAACTAAGATTAGCAACTTGGCTAAGAACCAAGAGCTACAATAATTCCACATTCGCCTGTTCCACAATCCTCAGATAAGTATATCCGTTAAATGAAATTCTCACTATCCTTTTCCGCCGTCATATAAAAGGAAAGGATAGATAAACATATCTCACAGATAAATTTTATTTGGGGATAGTTAATCAGGCCCTTAACAATTAACTTAAACACGTTCAATGCGAGTCTTTTGATGTCTTACAAATTTTGGTTAATTACGAGTTAAAATAATTGCCGCAGTGAAGGCGTTAAGTTACATACAATTATTATAAGTTGCATTTGTTCTGTTTGTAAATTTATCGGGCAAATAAAAATCAACTTTGTAACAATGTAGGAAACTGTTGGTAAAAATTTAAATTACAATTTTTGGATATTTCGCTTATATGGTCGGACGTGAGGCTGTTATAGTCCATTTCAAATACGTAGGCCCGATGCCACTAGAAACTTTTGTCATTTAATAGGTCCACTACAAATTGGCACGTGTCGTACACCGCTGTATGAAAAAAATATCACGCCACAAAAGGGTCTGGCCAGGTATCTTTTTTAATCACTGATCCTATTGTTGACGCCTAATGACTTTGTTTATACCAGAAATTGGAGTTCGAGGCCAACCAAACTACGACAGATGCGTTATTATCAAATCTGTCAAAGTCTCTTATGTCATTGTCAAATAAAGTTTTCAGATTTCCACAACCTTTTTGTTATTGAATTAATTTATTTAAAATAATTCCTAATAAAAACATACCATACAATATACCTCCGTAATGTTTGTACGCCTTTTTGTTTAATATGGCTGTCACAACTAGGATTTTCTTAAAAACACGTAAATACCTAAAAACTTGTCTTTTCTCTTAACTAACATAGAAATGACAATTTTTTCTTGTAAAGAACTTAAAATGATAAGAGCCAACGTTTCTAAGCCTATTTTAAAAAGAAGTTGAATTACCAGTGAACACAAACGACAGCGTGCCATATTTATTAAGACGGTAGGTATGGTTAAATTACTAAACCCCCTGCCTTATTACGGGTTAAAATTATGGGAAAGAAATTTGGAAATGTAAAATGATTTAACCCTTAATAGGGCAACCACCTTATTTTGAAACTTATTCAGTCAATGAATATGTGTCAAACCCAATTAAATTTAGGTGTGACTGATGCCTTATTAAGGGTTAAAGCATTTTTTGTATTTTATTTTTTATTTGTCTTCTTCATCACTTATCCCCCCGAGTGGTAACTTTTTCCAAGCTGGTCACATAGTAAAACTTGACTGTAATCATGAGTAGATCCAGAAAAAGTATGATTTGGTATCATTGTGTTTTATAACATTTCACCCAGTATACAGGGTGTTTTTTTTTCGACCGTTCAAATTCTACGTAGTGAATGTGTAGGTCATACTGACCAACTTTTACTATGGGGACAAAGTCGAAATCGCGAAAAAAAAATCAGCTGTTTCATACATTTCGGCCGGCGTAATGCCGCCAATTTGTATGAATTGTATGAAACAGCTGATTTTTTTTTCGCGATTTCGACTTTGTCCCCATAGTAAAAGTTGGTGAGTAAGTATGACCTACACATTCACTACGTAGAATTTGAACGGTCGAAAAAAAAACACCCTGTATTTCATTTGGAATTTCATTTTTTGATGATGGGGTGTATAGCGAAGCTAAACATGGCTGAACCAAGTGGGTCACTTTGTTAACAACCTACGGAAGAAAACAAAACGTTAGATCTGTATGATAATTTAAATGGAGAACTATAGCAATGCCAAAGAAATTTGTAGGTCAAAGGGATTTTACGAATACGAAATATTATAATTTTAAGCACGCTACAATATATTATTCTGCAATTTTCTAAACGTATGCAGAAATAGGGTCTTAATTTATGTGTAGTTAAATTGCTGTACCAAATGTTATTAACACCTGAGGTGATACCAGCGCAATACCAACTTTGTTACTAATAATTACGGATAATTAAGTTTTTATTAAAATATCTCATATTTACATGAAAATAAGTAAATAATATTGTTTCTATAAATTAAAGAATTAAAATTACCAATAAATAAGTTATCTCAACGTCTGTTTTTAGAAAATAATTATTTACTATTGTAAGAACATTTCATTGTTGTGGCAATATTTTCGTAGATTCTTTGGCCTCGAACTCCAATTAGTGGTTTAGTGGAGTCGGGCCTTCGTATTTGAAATGGACTTTACACATTGGAGATTAATATGAGATAATTATGTGCTGTATACAAATTAGGTGGAGTGGAAAAGTGTAATACTTTTAAAATTTTGTTTTTGTCACAGGTGAAACAAATCAGCACACCTCTCCCACAAGTAGTGAAGCAAATGGTTAAGAAAACAGAAAGTCCCGCCTTGACTCCTACTGGGTACGTAACTATTTCCATTATTAATAATTTCCTTTTTCTATTTTTTTATGTATATATGCATCATGTATTTTCGACTCTATTGTCAACATGTCAGAATTGAAATTAGAATAAATCTTTGTCAAGGTCATGCATTTAAGGGTTAATGTAGGTATTGTGTTAATTTTTAGGTTTTACTTTATCGCGTGCAATAAAGTAGCTTAGAGATTGTTCGTATAAAGAATTAAACATCCCCTCCCTCTCCTGGACTATGGTGACATTGCATTTCTGGATCCTAATGAAGAGCTGCTATGTAAGCTAGAACGCTTGCAGAATGTGTGTATTAGGTACATATTTGGTCTCCGGAAATACGATCACATTTCTAGCTTTCGGTCCCAACTCGGCTGGCTTCCGATCCGCCAGCGCAGAGATGTGCATGTCCTGTCGTTGCTTTTCAACATACTCTTTAACCCTACTTCTCCACCTTATCTAACAGAGAGATTTAGCTATCTAGCTACAGGTAGTGATCATCGCTTGCGTTCAAGTCATAATCTCATCCTTGCTATACCCCCTAACAAGACGCAAACGTATGCTAAGTCTTTCACTGTACACGCTGTGAAATTGTGGAACGCTTTGCCTCTATCCCTGCGGCAGTGCCAGTCTGTGGCATCATTCAGGGTTAATATTAAAAAGATGTGGTTGTCCACCAACGGTGATTAGGTTAATTACTGACATTTTAGCAGTTCTATTATTTTTATATATTCATTTGTATAATATTTATGTATACTGATATGTAGTCTATGTATTTTATGATAAAAGTTATATGTGTATTCTATTCATTTAGAGATAATGTATTTTATTTATTTATTGTGCATCATGTGAGTTTGTCTATCTAAACTTTCGAATCTCCACTCAATTTCTCAAAGGTTAGCTGGAAGAGATCCCTTATAGGGATAAGTTCGCCTTTGTACTTATATTTCTTTATAACTGTGTTGTAACATATCCTGTGTACAATAAAGTGATTTACTACTACTACTACTTAAACATACAAAACAATGTCGTTCTTATGGTAAATGCAAAGTCCTAGAAAAGATGTGCCATAGACGCTGACGACTGCTTCTCGCCGATAGCTAATCTGTATGGACTACTATGGACTTATGTAGAATCCACTAATCCAGCAAAATTCAATTTCGTTTAAATAAAATGTAGTTGGACATTAATTATAACACATTATTTTAGTTTAACGCTTCGCGTTAAAATAGTAATCATACAAGAGATTGTTTTAAACGACGACGAAGGCAAATAGTCATACAACCCGCCTGATGGTAAGCTGTTACCGTAACATTTGGGCGCCTGCAACTCCCAATGGAATTGCATGCGCGTTGCCCATTTTTTTATCAACCCGACATCATAGTCCATTGAGAAAACGTCTCCAGGGAGTTTATTCAATCATCAATATTTAATAAATCTAATCCCTTAGTCGGCTCTCACGGCACCCACGATAAGAGTTGGGTTGGTGACACTAGTGACAAACGTATTCTTCCTTCCGTTACCACACTGGCAATTAGGCTTAGACTACCAGTATTAGAACGAATATTTTGCTAACATAACTTATATACATTTTTCAGTGAAATAAATAATGAACATATTGCCATCTAATATTTATAATGAAATAAATATTTTTTTGTTTTTATCCGTGATACAGTCGACTACAGCGGTCGTCTAAAGTGCGCGCCCTCGACCAAGTGAAGGCATGGTGCGGGGCCGAGGACGAGCCCGCCGCCAAACGGGTTAAGAAGGAGGCCTCCAGCGAAGATGAGGATTACTCCGACGGAGATTCTAAAGGTAACTAATACTATATATTATATATTATTAGTTACCTTTTTTATATATACTAGCGACCTGTCACGTCCGTGGAATGTTAAAAAAAATCCGGAGCCCTAGTTCTTCTCAATCTAGACTTGCTTGGGATCGTACAGAATTACGAGCTGAGTTAATTCTGAATAAATATCTTGAATAAATATCTTGAGACATCTTACACAAATCGACTTAGTCCCACGGTAAGCTCAATGAAGGCTTGTGATGTGGGTACCAAGCGATGATATATACACCGTGATTTCTAATAACCCGAAAGATTTTAACAGTGTGTTCCTGACCACATTTAGAAACTATAATGTCGTATAAACTTTTCTGGATATCGCCTAGTTTCAGAGTTATTACCAATTAAAAAAAAAAACATATTTTCTAATTGTAACTCGGTACAAAAGGTATTTTCAACGGCGTTGGTGCCATTATGGAGAATAGTCTCACTAACCTCATTAATAGATGTCGAAAAGTGAGAAATAAAACCTTTTAAAAATGAGGTTTTTGTAAAAAAAAACCTTAACACTCATTGTAAGTGCTAGTTTCATGAATAACTTTTACTTTTTATGTTAAAATACATTCAAAAATTAAATAACAATTGAAAAAAAAATTTAAAAAAAAAATATTTTTTTTCGCCAAAAATGACAAAAGTCATGTAATATTTTTTGTTTGTTTTTACATCAAAAATGCGTGGTTAAAATCTTTCGGGTTATTAGAGATCACGGTGTATAATACATAGATACATATAGATACTTAAATACATATACAGCCATGACCAAGGAACAAATATTTGTGATAAACAAATACACAAATAATGCCCTCGCCGGGATTCGAACCCAGAACCTCCAGCTTCGTAGGCAGGGTCACTACCAACTAGGCTACGGAGGCTGATTAGGATTCTGAAAATAGCAGTAATGTCTTAAAAATGACGGGAAGTAAGCTTTCATTTTGCTAGTAATTTAGAATTATAAGGTAAAAGTACCAGCGCTCGACGTGGCACTAGTTTGCGACATGGGCCCTAATAGCCTGAATGTGATAAGGTTTAAACTTGATGGTTCTGTCATGAAATCAGGTGTTCAAATTTAAACCTTTATAACTTTGACATAAAAATGCTCGAATATTAGTTATAAATATCGCGCAACGTATTAAATTATTCAAAAATCAATACTAGAAAATAAACAATCATTATTCTCTTTTACACGCAATCCGTTTAGATGCAGTTAATACCAGTAAGTATGAAACAGGCGCGTACAATTAAAAGTTACACTATACACCAATAAAATATTTTATAGGTAGTAATAAATAGACCGCTTATTTAACCTTTTCGACGCAATGTCAAATACATAACATAAGCTGACGCCACTCAGACGCCATGGCACCGAAGTGTGGAAGGAAACTTAATTTGAACATTACTTACGTGTGTGTAGGTCAATGTTGCTCTGTGAACCGTGACTTAATAATCGATATTTCTCTACCACAATATTACGTACACGGTTCCATGTTACATTTTCGGGGTAATTAAATCTGGACTAACTGTGAGAATGTTCGAAATAAAGGTTGATAGACTTACAACATAGAACCTTGTAATATTTTGGGCAGCAATTTGGCGTTGCACCTGCGATGCCTGATCATTGGCGTCCAAAAAGTTAACTTGAAGTTTATCAATGCGTCAATTTATACTTAACCTTTTGACCGCTGTAGTTTGATATGTCAGATAATCGATATGCTGCCCACCTGCCCGGAGTCTGAAAAAAAAAAATCTCTGTTTTAGTCTCTACAACATGTTTCCTGACCCACTGAAAACCCTGAACGGGGTGATTTAGTAAGCTATACTGAACAACTTTTACTGTGGGGAAATCACGAAATCTAAAAAAAATATATCTTTTTCATACATTTTGACCGATCAATAATGACATTTTCTAAGAAAGTGCCAATATTATTTTGGAGATTTCTGGGTTAGCTTCATACTAAAAGTTGTACGGTATAACCTACCAAATCACCTCATTCAAGGTTTTCAGTAGATGGTGTAACACCACATGTAATGTAAAAAAATATTGGTCGTATTCAAATGCAAGCTCTGATCAGCGTGGTGCAATTATGGCTCGATAAAAAATCACGGTGGTCTAAAGGTTAAATAAACTGCACATTTTTATTACCGCATAACTGAAAGGTAATAAAACTTTCAGTTGACGCTCGGATACTAAACGGACAGTCGTCTCCAAAAGGTAACGTGGACCCGGAGCTAGTCAAGTCACTGGGGCTCGGCGGCAAGGGCATGCCGAATATCAAGGGCGTCATCAAAGTCGATCCCAAACACATGCCTAACCTTACCACTGGTAAGTAGCTTAGCTGTATTGCTTTGGGATCTGTGCCACAAGCTTTACTTTTGTTTTTTCGCTAAATATATATCGCATATCTAGATCAAACAGTGTTAACTCAAAAATGTATTTTTTAGTACAGATGGTGTACTTTTAAGGCGAGAAGTGGATCATTTTACGTCATGTCCAAAACTTCGGAGGGCCATCTGCACTAAAAAAACGTCGTACGAGACACGTGCAAAAACGAAATTCGTAACTCGTGTCGATTTAAAACAGTTCCTATCGGTCGTGTTTTAAAACATCGCCACTCGTTTCGAATTAAATGTTTTTCGCACTTGTGTCGTAATGTACTATTTTGTTAAGGCTATATTCTTAGTCTACGAAGTTCGTAGATCTCGAATATAACCTTAACCAAAAAAACATTAATTTTGAGTTAATACGTATTTGATCTCTTAGGCGTGTGAAATGTTCATATTTGATTACAGTAGATTTGGAGATAATAAAGACCTTATTTCTATGGAATGCCACCTAAATGTCTGCCGTCTACTGCGAGCGGTGCGGACTCATTAATGGCTCCGTTTCACGTTCATCGATGGCGAAATTTTAGTGTGCAGCTTACGACTGCGAGCGTGACCAGCGGTAAAAGTTAAACGGAGGCATTAATGAGTCCGCTCCGCTCGCGGTGGAAGTCAGGCATTACAGCTAACGTTCGTAAAAGACCAAAACAACACTGTCTTAGAAAACACTATTCAACACACGTTTCGTAAACTACACAATACTAAAAATTCTCGAGTTTTTGTTATTGTAATATGCTTGTAGCTTGAACCCCAATCCTTAATGTTGCTTTGCTTAGTTTGGCGCCCTTGATATTCCCAAATTAGCACGATTTTAATAATAACTTTGTTTCCTACAGGTGTCTACATAATGTCTAAGAGCTCAGGGATAATGAAAATTGACTCGCCCGGAAAACTAGGCCCGGGTCTGAATATAGACCAAGATGTTATTAGGAAACAGATCTTAGCTGCCAAACAGGTAACTGTACCATCATACGATCGTCGGATTTTGTTTACGGTTTTTTTTAATGATGTGATATTAAAAGTTATTTTTTTATATTGCAGAAAAAACAAGAGGAAAAGAAGGCAACACCCACACAGGTACACATTTATTTAGAGCTTTAAATATGACTTGGAAAACAGGAAAACTGGTTATTTCAAATCTTTAATAAATGAAAGCTCTTAACTATTATATTTTATGTAATGGGGAAATTGATTCAGCAAAGTGCGCATTATGTTTAGTTATTTTACCCCCGTCCAGTGGCGACCCAAGACGGCCCCGGCCCAAGAGGCCGTGAATTTAAATTTAAAATTAAACTAAGTACAATGTGACGATTTTTACTGATAGAGCCCCATCAAAATAATTTGCCACAGGCCCCAGATGGTAAAGTTACGCCACTGCCCCCGTCGCTGTATTTCATTCTTTGGATCTAATGAATTTATTTAGCGTATAATCGTAATATCACAGGTAAAGAAAACGATAGGCTCCGGAGGCCAACAAGTGACCGAGAAGACTATCATCACACCATCGGGACAGAAAATAATTCAGCGCACGATACACAGGCCCGTCGGACAGTCACCCGAGGGCAAATCGCCAGTTACCATACTCAACAAGAAACTTGCACAGGTGAGTTACCAGTTACTTAACAGTCGCTAAGAATAATTTTTCGTTGCATTGTAGATTGATCATTTTCTTGAATATGCGAAATAGACTACAGTATTCATAATCATAGAAAAAAATGTTAATAAAATGTTGGCGTTCTCGTTTTTCTGTGTATGATTGATGTAATTTACACAATGTCGTAACAGATGTGCTTACCATAGAAAAAGACATCCATTGATCTGAGTGCGTAGCCAAGTTCCCAATCCCTAGCACTCAGTAGCGTATCGCAGATTTCTCTCTCCGTCACTATCTGTGCGACAAGTTGCCTTTCGTTAACGATTCACAACTGAGCGTTAGCGATTGGTATTTCGGCTACGCACCCTGAACTACAAATTGTTGGCTGCAATCGTTCGACGCAATGGCCAGTTTCATAATAGTTATTTATGTGGCTTGCGCATAATAAGAGGCATTAAACATGAGTGTGGTTTTATGATGGTTGGCGGTCCTCAACTGTGCGCTTTTCTCGTAACTTCCTGCCTCGCACAGCTAAACTTTGGAACGAATTGTCAGAAGCGGTGTTTCCGGACCGATACGACCTTCAAACCTTCAAGAAAAGAGCGTACTCCCACCTTAAAGGCCGGCAACGCATTTGCGACGCCTCTGGTGTTGCGGATGTCCATGGGCGACGTTAATCGATTTCCATCAGGCGATTCGTCTGTTCGTTTGCCACCTATAGCATAAAAAAAAATAATAATAATAATGAAACGAGCCGTAGGAGAGTTTCATAATAAGATCACACGAGTGTTTAATGCCTAATTATGTATAGTCACATATATAACATTATCTACATCCTTATCATAAGTAGGCTTAGGACTTTTCATAGCATATCGTGGTTCTAAAATCCTTGGAGCCGCAATGTGTAAAGTTTTCGAAGTCAAAGTCAAAGTATATTGTAATATAAAATATAATGATTTATACCTACTGTCACATCGTTACTGAGTTGATTTAAATCGAACGTAATTAATTTTAATAATCGAACTTGATTTCATAAAAAGTGCATACGAAATTTAGTTACCTTACAAAAAAAACATAAATTTATTATTCATAAGTTTAGAATGATAATTGAACTTTTCTCAAACATGCAATGAAATGTTGTAGTTACGTGCCTAAAAAGTGGCCGGGAAGTACCTCGTTGCCGGCCTAGGCCGGCAAGTACCTCTTTTTTAATTTTCATTTGACATAGGGTTGTGACCTGGCATCTTGGCTTTTTGCCAATAATTATCTGTAAGTAATATTAGTATTAAAAAAAACCGGCCAAGTGCAAGTCGGACTCGCGCGCGAAGGGTTCCGTACCATTATCAATTTATTATTAAAAAAATACAGTTAAATCAACCTACCTCAAAAACTATAGGAGATAATTTGATCAAACCAAAAATCGTTTATAGAGTTTATTAATGTGCATAACATATATTTTTTTTAGAATTTTATATCGCGTAGTTTAAAAAATAGAGGGGGGGGGACACATTTTTCAGACTTTGAGAGCTGATATCTCGAAAACGATTTGCTTAAATAAAAATGAGATTTATAAACCTTCATATCATTTTCAAAGACCTTTCTATTTATACCCCACACGCTTATATACAACTAATTTTTTTTTTTCTATCCCTCAGTTACATGTATGGAGGGCCCCCACCCGAATGTTTTTTTTTACAATTTAGTATCATAATCCTGTAGCGGTTCATACAACACATATCCTTACCAAATTTCGTTACTGTAGCATTTATAGTTTCCGAGTAAATCGGCTGTGACAGACGGACAGACGGACATGACGAATCTATAAGGGTTCCGTTTTTGCCATTTTGGCTACGGAACCCTAAAAAATGATTGCCAACTTTTGCAGTTATAATTAGGTATTTAAATTATATAATTTAAAATAAATGTACAATAACTACTCAAAATAATATTTAAAAAGCAGTATTATACGGCGCGATCCGTCGGCCCCGATCACTGCATGCGATTAATTGGACCCAACAGACCGCGTCGTCTAATACCGCTTTTTTAAATTAAAAATTTGCAACTTTCAAACAGGTCAATCTTAAAAAAACAACGAGGTGTCGGTGTCGTATTTGACTTTTGTTGTGTTTCAAAGACTTAGTTATGTTATGTAGTTGCCGTATAATTTCTTAGAAAGAAGATATTTTTTTTTGTTTCATTTCATTGCATGTTTGAGAAAAGCATTATACATACCTCGGCCATGAAGTGACGGGTTGCCGTCCGAATACTATCCGGCCTCGCTTCGCTCGGCCGTCTACATATATTCGGCCGGCAACCAGTCACTTCCCGGCCTCGGTAGTAATGTACTATTATTTACATTGATATCCACTAAGTAAAATACCTCTAAATATAACAATTCAATTGAGTTGAAATTACTCAATTTGTGTGAGAATATTCTACAATAAATATGTATTGAAAAAAAAAAACAAAAAGAAGTTGACTTTAAAACATTAATATATTGACTACGATACTTTAATGTTAAAATTATGATGCACAATGCATCATAATGTTAACATTATGTTACAGGCACAGGCACCGGTTTCTTAATATATGTCATTCATTACATTACCGCTTCTGAATACATAATAGGGAAATTATAATATGGATGTAGATAAATGAGGTATTTTCTCTATTGTTGCAGGGCGACAGCTTGTTACGCCGCGGTGCGACGCGCGGGCGCGGCCGCGGCGGCATGCACGTGGCCACGGCGGCCGGCAACATCGTGCGCATCCGCGACAAGACCGGCGCCATTCCCTTCGACTTCGACCAGGTACCTTCTCTTCTTTTATCATTACCAAAGAGAATAAAATCACTACGTTTTAAGAGACGGCACTCTCGAACAAACCTAAAACCGAATTATGAAGGCATTTTGTGCCAACATACAGAATACATGTCAATACTACCAACCTAAAAAAGCGAAACTAGAGCTCGACACTCACTACACTTACTGTTTATCGATATCGATAAAAGTGCAATAATTTTTGCTGCACCTACCGTAGTACTGAATTCATGTTACCATAGAATAATGAAAGGGTAAAATAAGGCTATAACACAAAAATATTTTTATTGTATAGGTATTTTTATTTAATTTTCTTAGTATTATGTTATGTTACGGAGGGACGCTCGACCGGACCGAGCGGGCTGTCGAGCATCCAATATGGTCATTCACCCCATTTCCCTTAGCTGGAGCTGCAGGTAAGTGTTCCGGTAGCGTTCGCCCAATACTTCCCTCTGGCCTTCCATTTTTTTTGCAGAACTGCAGGACGTCTCACAGGTCGACCTCCCTGAGTTCCTTCTCCTCCAGCTTATCCCTGCCAAACTCGTCATATCTCATTCCTGCGTACATGAGGCATTCAGCAAGAACATGCTGGCAAGTTTCGTCTCTTCCGCAATGTGGACAGGCTGCTTCATTGCTTATTCACATTCCCGTTAGCTTAACCCATAATTTACATCTGAAATAAAGCGATTATCGATAAATTTTGTTGCACTCTATTTGTGAATTAGCTTGCCTTATTTAGACGTTTGCAATTGAAATTATTTCTTATTTAATTATTAACTGTTATCCTTTGCAGGTACTAATTATATATTGAATAATGAAATGAAAATATAATTTGCTACTAATATAAAATAATTTGATACTGACCTGTCTGGATCAAAAGGAAATCTTGCCAAAAATACGCCAGAAGTTCCTTTTAAATCACGCCGAACACCACACACTTCACATTTTCTTAATTTGCCCCTCATTTCGACCAAATATTTAAATATTTTGTATCAAACACAATAAAATATGAACTTCCCGGGTTCACAATAAACAATTATGACGGTACGTTTTTGACACTGACGTTTACCTATTTAGGTGGTAAATAAAAGTATAATACGTCTAAGTTTGAAGGCCAGTATGATTATGTGCTAATAAAATGCAACAGTAGGCATTTTAATTTTGTAAGATTATTTTTATATCTCAATGTTGGTACCAAATGCCTTCATAATTTACCATAGTATGAAGTGTCGAGGGGCTGATCATTACATCATACATACATACATCATCAGCCTATGATAGTCCACTGCTGGACGTAGGCCTCTCCTATTAAGCGTATAAACTCATTAGGAGGTAAATGCCCATAATCGCCACGCTGGGCAAGCGGATTGGCGATCGCAGTAATGTTTCCACCACGATGACGCTGCTGCCCATCATCAATCTTTTATCAAATAGTGGTCAGTGACACTTAAATCCCTTAGTCGACTCTTACGACACCCGCAGGAGGAGTTGGGGTGGTGACAAATGTATTCTTACTGCCGTCACCACACGGCGGACTTTTATCATTATAGTTGCCGAATTCTAAGGATGAACATTTGACAGTTTAGAAATGAGCCTTATTTATATGACGTTAAGATTATCTAAAAATGGTAAGTCATACCCCCATAATAATAAGGATTAATCTATGACTCTCAAAAGTTCATTCTTAATAAAATATTTTAAAAATAAAATAAAACCGCCTTCTAAAATTCGAAGTAATAAAAAAACGACTACTCATTTTGCCTTTCTTGAACTTCGTACTTCGGTAACGATAACGACCCCTAATGTTTTGTTTATAATCATTGAAAAAAAAAAAAAACAAAATGGTATACTTATCATCGAGTAACAAAATGAGAGGGTGCCCCATAGAAAATTGCAATTGGGAGAGCAAAGAGCTCCTTTATTGGTTCGAACATCCTACAAAATTGCAAAAATAAGAAGCACCCTAACACATACCTATATTACATATAACTAGCAGCCGTATTCATAAAAACTTAGAGGACTGTTAAAGGGTCCTTGAGAGATGTATGTCCTAAAACTTGATTCATAAACGTCAAATAGCGCAGTCCCTCAACATACACATCTTCTGTTCAACTTACGAGGCCAAAGACTTTTTTTATCTCCTCAATGCGCCTTATTTTACAATATGGCAGTTTATGTTTAACGTATATTCAAAACCTTCCGTCATAGTCATACATAGTGATGTGCCGTTACCGTAAATTACGAGAACAAAGAGAACTATCGGGTAACTTTCTCGGTAAAGTTCTCCGGGCGGGTAATTATGGAGAAAGTGTTTTAAGTTATTACTTTTTTCATATTTTTTTTCCAGAATAGTACTTAATTTAGTAATAATAATGTGACCTGAAAATTACATAAACATGTGAGTAGTGGAACTAGTTTATTACCAAAATTACGGTAAATTACCGGCGTAAATTACGGAGAACGTTCTCCGCGAATTTTCTCCAGAGAATTTTTACAACGCAAAATGGCATTTTTTTGTTATATAAATTAAACATTTTGATAAAATGGGCAATAATGGTTCATAATAATGCTTGCGGTATATGTATACATAAAATAAAATTAAAAACAGCGTTTCTCGTATGAATAAAATAATTAAATTCCACGAAATCATTAAGAAACAGAATACTTACCGTGAAGTTATATCTTGCAAGTTTCTTAAATAATTAGTTACATAAAAAAATAACAAGGACAATAAAAAAACGTTATAATTAAATGGTTTTTATACATTTACTATGGAAAATAAGGGAAACTTTAATTATAATGTCTGTCACGCAATTTTTTCCTCCCATGCTAAATGACAATAAAACTGTATCATCATCATCATTTTGGCCATAAGACGTCCACTGCTGAACATAAGCCTCCCCTCTGGACCTCCACATGTACCGGTTAGATGCGACCTGCATACGGTAAAGTCGTCTGTCCATCTTGTGGGTGGACGTCCTACGCTGCGTTTGCCTAGCCGTGGTCTCCACTCGAGCACTTTTCGCTCTGCGTGCAATGTGGCCTGCCCATTGCCACTTCAGCTTGCTAATTCGGAGGGCTATGTCAGTCAGTAACTTTAGTTCGCCTACAGATCTCCTCATTTCTGATTCGGTCATGCAGAGAAACTCCGAGCATAGCCCTCTCCATAGCGACTTTGAGTTTTTTGAGTTTAGAGATGAGGCCGATGATGAAGGACCACGTTTCGGCGCCGTAAGTCATACCTGGTAACACACATTGATTGTAGACTTTCGTCTTAAGGCACTGAGGTATGTCGGACGAAAAGACATCGCGTAGTTTCCTGAACGCTGCCCAACCGAGTTGGATTCGGCGGTTGACCTCTTTCTGGAAGTTGGGCCTACCTAATTGGACTACTTGTCCTAGGTAGATGTAAGAGTCAACAACTTCGAATGTGAGTGATTTTTTCGCCGTTCACATTGATGCCAAGTTCTTGCCATTCCAGGAGCTTAAAGGCATCTTACATTGCGGCAGTAAACAGTTTCGGAGATATAACATCGCCCTGCCTTACGCCTCTTTGCAACGGAATTGTCTTCGTAGTCTGCTCCTGTACTCGGACCAACATTGTGGCGTTGCTATTCAAACACTTCAACACTTCGATGTACCAATAGTCAATGTGGCATCGCTGAAGAGACTCAAGCACTGCTCATATTTCTACCGAATCGAAAGCTTTCTCATAGTCCACAAACGCTAAGCATAATGGCAAGTTATACTCCTCGGTCTTCTGTATAATTTGCCGCAGCGTATGTATTGTGATCTATGGTACTATAATCACAATTGCCTATTTTAAATCCTAGGTAATTGAATACTCAGCTATCGATAAGAAAACCTTTGGTAAAGCCGCTTACGGGTCAAGTAAGGGGTTTATACGAGTACCTATTTTACCTGCTTGAACGTCAAAATCACCTATAAAACCCTGTCATAAGTAAAATAGCATTATGATACTTAAATGTACCACATAAAGTAATATAAAATACGATGCAGACAAAATATTCATATGCAAATTGCATAGAAAAAAAATACTATGGGAGAAAGTTACCGTAATTCTCGGTAATTTACGGTAAAGTTCTCCAATGAGAATTACGGAAAGTGTGAAATTACCCGACGGCACATCACTAGTCATACATGACGATGTCGTTTAAGATTAATTCTTTGTATGCCGGAACGTGGATCCGCGTACGAGAAAACTATAAAAAAATATTTCCGGCACACGAGAGGTAAAAGAATACATTGTGCATCAAGGGAGGTAAGTACGGAGTTACTAACGAGAGTGTTATGACTCGAGTTAGTATTCCGCTTACCGACCGTGATGCATACAATGTTTTTCATCACACTTGCCAACCAAAAAATAAGTTTTAAGACATAATATTATTAAATGACGTACTGACATTTCTATTACTCCCGCTACGCGCGCAAGCAATGGCGCGCTTAGACAGCAAGTGTGATGAAAACTAATTTTTATTTGACTCTACGATCGACTAGAAACTCATGTCAGTCACCGAGGTTATTTATTACCTTACAACAATACAACAGACTAACCCATAACCCCCTCAGTCGGACGCGTCATCGGACACATCAGACGGCATCACAGACCCGTTCCCACTCGACCCAGGCCCGCTGCCGCCGCCATCGCCCGACCGCGAGCTGACGCTGTGCCCGCTGACGGGGCGCCGCCTGGCCCGGGCCGAGGGCGAGCCCACGCCGCCGCCCACGCCCAGCCCGCCGCCCACGCCGCCCACGCCGCCTATGCAGCAGATGCTCATGAAGGTACCGTCCGCAGTCTCCACTACTTTTCCCATAACTTCAGGGCTGCCAATCGTCCCGCTATATGCGGGACGTCCCGTTTCTGGGGCCCTAAAGTATGCGTCCCGCAAAAGGTTCGCGCGGGACGCCGATGGTCCCACTTTTCTTGAAATACTAAACTGGAAAGTAGAAATACTTAAATAATAATATGAATACGTAAATTAGAGCAATATAAGATTGCGTCATGTTAATTTGAATATATCGCGATTTTCGACATCAGCGACTATATATCGCTTACTACTTGGCAAAAAATACAAAAAATAGTTTCTTACGTTTACAGGAAAACCCTTAAAAGTCTATAATATTTTTTTATATTTGCTAATATGCCCTTTGTGCACTCATTTAATACTTTCTCAATCGTCCCGCATTTTATAGCCAAGTCCCGCAATTTATTCGCGTATGTCCCCGCATATCCGTGATCTTTGGTTAGCAACCCTAGCTAAGACCCACTTATACAAAAGAAATATCAATATTTGTGTGACTCAACCTCATATGTTCCTGAGTGTATGACTCAACCTCGTATATGAAATGTAAGTATGTGTTTTGTACAGAAATACGTTTTTATGATATGACACAACCTCGTCAACTATACGAGGTTAAGTCACACAACCCAAAATTTGCCTGCCCTTTGGAAATTACAATAAAAAAAAATACAATATTACAAAGTTCACTTTTGTAGCTTTGCCTACGAAGTTGGAAGTTCCGGGTTAGAGTCGTGGCGATGGCATTTATTTGTGTATTTATCACAAATATTTTGTGTTACACAAAACGCCATATGGCACTTTGCGAATTTGGTACTATGCTACTGAAAGCCTTCATGTATTGTCAAAAACGTCTAGCTTTTGTAAGTTTGCAAATATTCGAGAAAATCACCAGATTCCAATGCCTGATGACAGATAAAAGAGAAAACACTCCGCTTCCCGACTTGGCAATCTTCATTTTATTTAGAATATGACTACATATTTCAACGTGTATACACACATTTACTTGATTAGCAGTATTGTAATGACTGATTGATGTGTATGTGACGCAGGTGGAAATGTCCCCGGGAGGCACGACCGGCATGTTGGTGCAAGGCGATGGCACGCAGCAATCCTTACCTGTACTTACAGACGACGACGGCGTAAGTTCAATTTCATTCATTCTAGTATTGAATGATATAATATATAAATCGTCGGCTGACAAGCAAAACTTACTATAAAAACTGTCACTACTCTTAGCAACCTCATATGTCAGTATTAAATCAGAACTGAGATAAGAGCTTTATTTCAAGTAGGTATTTGTTACTTAGTGAGTTTTGCTTGTCTGCCGACGAAATAGTAACGGATTATATCGTGTATATTCATTAATTGAATGACATTCCGACGCTTCGAATATACAGGGTGTTCCACGAGCCACTGAAAACCTTGAACGGGGTGATTTGGTAGGTTAAACTGAATAACTTTTACTATGGAGCTAACCCAGAAATCTAAAAAAAAATTGCCTTTTTCATATAAAATGTTGTGATCAATCGGTCAAAATGTATGAGAAAGACAATTTTTTTTTAGATATCGTGATTGGCCCAATATTAAAAGTTGTTCAGTATAGCCTACTAAATCACCCCGTTCAAGGTTTTCATTGGCTCGTGGAACACCCTGTATACAGCGTTTGTGGTCTAGTGACATAGGAGGTTTTAATTAACATACGCGATATAATCCATTACTATTCTTTTATTTTAAGAATAACTTTCGCGGTAAAGAAACTAATATTTCCGCCAATATTAAAATAGCCATTATTACCCAGACGGAAGTGAAAATGGAAGCCCACGCAGTGAAGCAGCTATTAGAGGAGGGCGGCGAAGGCGAGGGTGAGGAGGTGGGGCTGCTGCAGGCCGGACACCCGCCCATCATGATCCGAGGGGAGGACGGCGTGCTCTACCAGGTCAGTGGCCAGATATACGTGAACATGGAAGCCCACGCAGTGACGCAGCTATTAGAGGAGGGCGGCGAAGGCGAGGGTGAGGAGGTGGGGCTGCTGCAGGCCGGACACCCGCCCATCATGATCCGAGGGGAGGACGGCGTGCTCTACCAGGTCAGTGGCCAGATATACGTGAACATGGAAGCCCACGCAGTGACGCAGCTATTAGAGGAGGGCGGCGAAGGCGAGGGTGAGGAGGTGGGGCTGCTGCAGGCCGGACACCCGCCCATCATGATCCGAGGGGAGGACGGCGTGCTCTACCAGGTCAGTGGCCAGATATACGTGAACATGGAAGCCCACGCAGTGACGCAGCTATTAGAGGAGGGCGGCGAAGGCGAGGGTGAGGAGGTGGGGCTGCTGCAGGCCGGACACCCGCCCATCATGATCCGAGGGGAGGACGGCGTGCTCTACCAGGTCAGTGGCCAGATATACGTGAACATGGAAGCCCACGCAGTGAAGCAGCTATTAGAGGAGGGCGGCGAAGGCGAGGGTGAGGAGGTGGGGCTGCTGCAGGCCGGACACCCGCCCATCATGATCCGAGGGGAGGACGGCGTGCTCTACCAGGTCAGTGGCCAGATATACGTGAACATGGAAGCCCACGCAGTGAAGCAGCTATTAGAGGAGGGCGGCGAAGGCGAGGGTGAGGAGGTGGGGCTGCTGCAGGCCGGACACCCGCCCATCATGATCCGAGGGGAGGACGGCGTGCTCTACCAGGTCAGTGGCCAGATATACGTGAACATGGAAGCCCACGCAGTGACGCAGCTATTAGAGGAGGGCGGCGAAGGCGAGGGTGAGGAGGTGGGGCTGCTGCAGGCCGGACACCCGCCCATCATGATCCGAGGGGAGGACGGCGTGCTCTACCAGGTCAGTGGCCAGATATACGTGAACATGGAAGCCCACGCAGTGACGCAGCTATTAGAGGAGGGCGGCGAAGGCGAGGGTGAGGAGGTGGGGCTGCTGCAGGCCGGACACCCGCCCATCATGATCCGAGGGGAGGACGGCGTGCTCTACCAGGTCAGTGGCCAGATATACGTGAACATGGAAGCCCACGCAGTGACGCAGCTATTAGAGGAGGCCGGCGAAGGCGAGGGTGAGGAGGTGGGGCTGCTGCAGGCCGGACACCCGCCCATCATGATCCGAGGGGAGGACGGCGTGCTCTACCAGGTCAGTGGCCAGATATACGTGAACATGGAAGCCCACGCAGTGACGCAGCTATTAGAGGAGGGCGGCGAAGGCGAGGGTGAGGAGGTGGGGCTGCTGCAGGCCGGACACCCGCCCATCATGATCCGAGGGGAGGACGGCGTGCTCTACCAGGTCAGTGGCCAGATATACGTGAACATGGAAGCCCACGCAGTGACGCAGCTATTAGAGGAGGCCGGCGAAGGCGAGGGTGAGGAGGTGGGGCTGCTGCAGGCCGGACACCCGCCCATCATGATCCGAGGGGAGGACGGCGTGCTCTACCAGGTCAGTGGCCAGATATACGTGAACATGGAAGCCCACGCAGTGACGCAGCTATTAGAGGAGGGCGGCGAAGGCGAGGGTGAGGAGGTGGGGCTGCTGCAGGCCGGACACCCGCCCATCATGATCCGAGGGGAGGACGGCGTGCTCTACCAGGTCAGTGGCCAGATATACGTGAACATGGAAGCCCACGCAGTGACGCAGCTATTAGAGGAGGGCGGCGAAGGCGAGGGTGAGGAGGTGGGGCTGCTGCAGGCCGGACACCCGCCCATCATGATCCGAGGGGAGGACGGCGTGCTCTACCAGGTCAGTGGCCAGATATACGTGACATTCAAACTATAAGGCATTTTATATTTCATCTGCTGCTTTACATTTATGGCATTTTTTGTGATAACAACATTATTAAACAATATTAAAACCCCAAGTTCCTTAAACCTGGCACTTAAATGACTAATTGCTGCTGCTACAAATTTCATACTTCGGTTTTTTAGCAAAATAAACATGGTAACAATTGCAATGTCTTTTTTTAACCGACTTCAAAAAGGAGGAGGTTTACAATTCGTCGAAATCTTTTTTTTTTTTATGTATGTTCCCCGATTACTCGAAGACGCGTGGACCGATTTGAAAATTTTTTTTTTGTTTGAAAGGGTTTACCTTCTAGTTGGTCCCATTGTCACCGAATTCAGATCTGATGATGGGATCCTGGAGAAATCGAGGGAACTCTTCAAATGTTGTAGGCACACATGACATTTTTCATTTATTTTCGAAGACTAATCAAGTATTTGCGTCTAGTCATGAACGTTATAAGTTGGTGATCTGATGATGGAAGGTACAACTCCTCAGCAATTAGGAGTTGGGGGATAATTCTTTAAGTATAACATATTTCGTGTATTTTGGAAGCTATTTGAGTATTTGCCTTTAGGTGGTCATCCTTTCATGTTGGTGAGCTGATGATGAAAGGTACAACTCTTTAGAGATTAGGAGTTGGGGGACAATTCTTTAAATATAACATATTTCATGTATTTTGGAAGCTATTCGAGTACTTGCGTTTAGGTGGTCATCCTTTCATGTCGGTGAGCTGATGATGGAAGGTACAACTCCTTAGAGACTAGGAGTTGGGGGATAATTCTTTAAATATAATATAGTTCATGTATTTTGGAAGCTATTTGAGTATTTGCCCTTAGGTGGTCATAGTCTCATGTTAGTGAGCTGATGACGAAAGGTATAACTCCTTAACAATTAGGAGTTGGAGGATAATTCTTTGAATATAACAACTGTCATACATTTTCGAGATCTATTCAAGTGTTTGCTTAGTAGTTATGACATGTTGGTTAGCGGTTAGTGATTCTTTAAATAATATACGCATGCTAAGGCTGTTACCTATAATCTTTGAAATTATTCATACCTGCTGATGATACAATATACCTATATCTCCTGTATATTTAATAATGGGATAATTCTTTGAATATTTAAGTTATCCAGTTCAGGTTTTCTGGCCTATTACAGTGCCCTACATTCTAATTATAAGTATTTAGAGCATACTAAATAACGATTTTACACTACTAAAAAGCAAAAAATAAAATATTTTAAAATAAAAATAAAACCGCCTTCAAAAATTCGCCCCAACTAAAAAGTTAAAAATAATTTTAGTTCCTACTTCTTAGGATTTCCTACCCAAACATTTAAACCTTTTACCCTATTCATTGAAATAAAATATTATGGCTAAAATATTATCCTACAGATTTCTTAGAAGTCGGTGCCAAGCCAAATATGTTCACTTCGCGAGTATATGACTGTATTTAATAGAGCTTTGTAACTTACTGTCACTCCGGAGTCCGGTTATGCTTTCATCAAAATGACTGAGGTAGATCATTCTTTTGATAAAAACATAATCGGAGTGACAGGAAGTTACAAAGCTCTATCTAATATATACCTATGAACGTATTTGGCTTGGCACCGACTTCTAAGAAATCTGTAGGATACCTAGCCATAATATTTTATTTCAATGAATAGGGTAAAAGGTTTAAATGTTTGGGTAGGAAATCCTAAGAAGTAGGAACTAAAATTATTTTTAACTTTTTAGTTGGGGCGAATTTTTGAAGGCGGTTTTATTTTTATTTCAAATTATTTTATTTATCAGCATAATATTATGGAATTATGCTTATAACGAAAGAAAAAATAATGCAAGTAAACGTGTATCTCTATGTGTAATGTGTATCTCTCATCTTATTTCTAATGTTATTAAAACGACAGTTTCAAACAGTCTCTTCGTTTGTTTAATATTATGTATAACGATGACCGCATCGGCATTGCCGCACCTTTATGTCACTGCCATCCCAAAATTTGTCTGTGGAAATAAGTATTAAACCGGGTATTCATGTTTGCTAGGTGGCGGGCGAGAACGAAGCCGGACAGACGTTACTAGTTGCCGCCGAGGGCATGGAGGGCGCCGTAGAGGGCGTCGAAGGTGCCGATGGAGATGGCGTCATGTACGTCACGCGCGAGGACGGACAGGTTAGTACTTGAGTGAGGAATGGAACGTTCTGGAACACGGTCGACGCCGATTGTCAAATGTTTCTCCAGGTGGCGGGCGAGGACGAAGCCGGGCAGACGATACTAGTGGCCACCGAGGGCGTAGAGGGCGCCGACGGGGATGGCGTCATGTACGCCACGCGCGAGGACGGACAGGTCAGTACTCGAGTGAGGAATGGAACGTTCTGGAACACGGTCGACGCCGATTGTCAAATGTTTCTCCAGGTGGCGGGCGAGGACGAAGCCGGGCAGACGTTACTAGTGGCCGCCGAGGGTGTCGAGGGCGCCGACGGGGATGGCGTCATGTACGTCACGCGCGAGGACGGACAGGTTAGTACCTGAGTGAGGAATGGAACGTTCTGGAACACGGTCGACGCCGATTGTCAAATGTTTCTCCAGGTGGCGGGCGAGGACGAAGCCGGGCAGACGTTACTAGTGGCCACCGAGGGCGTAGAGGGCGCCGACGGGGATGGCGTCATGTATGCCACGCGCGAGGACGGACAGGTTAGTACTTGAGTGAGGAATGGAACGTTCTGGAACACGGGCGACGCCGATTGTCAAATGTTTCTCCAGGTGGCGGGCGAGGACGAAGCCGGGCAGACGTTACTAGTGGCCACCGAGGGCGTAGAGGGCGCCGACGGGGATGGCGTCATGTATGTCACGCGCGAGGACGGACAGGTCAGTACTTGAGTGAGGAATGGAACGTTCTGGAACGCAGTAGATGCTGATTGTCATTCAACAGGCTCATACCTATACCAAATTGCAAATGTTTAGTACTAACGGCCAAGGTGTGCGGACAGACGGACGTGGTGAATCTGTAATTGTTCCTAGTTTACTACGCAACTTTAAAGAGTGGGTCAAAGACCACGTCCAGTACTTAGAGAGTTGTCGACTTAAGGGTTCATATTTGGTATGAACCCTTAAGTAATGACTTTACAAAAGGGATGATGACTGGCCAGTGAAAACAGCATCTTTTTTCGCACTGTCAGAACGATCACCACTATGGAATTTTATATGAAATACTCAAAAGTGACGTCACGTTTGAGTACTGCCAAATGACCTACTCTTTTAAGTTCTTTTCAATTTATTAAATAGAAGTTCTGTACAAAAATTACTGCAATCTACATCTTCGTAACAATTTCTTCGTGTATTATGTGGTGCATAATGTTAAATAATTTATTTTAACTATAGTCATCATCCCTAATGGCAGTGTATGTGGCATGTATACTACAGCGTTCGAAATGAAATTGGTTAAACATGGTAATATTTCAGGACGTGCTAGCAATCGACCCGTCGCAGCTGGCGCAGCTGATGCCTGGTGGCGAGGCGCCGGCGCTGCAGCAGGTCGCCGTGCAGGTCGAAGGAGAGCCCGGCGAGGACGCCACGCAGGTCATCGCGCAGCTCGTGCAGGCGGACCTGCCGTCGCCAGGTACACACATGTGACACTCCTGCACCAGCCGGGCAGGTGGAGGGCGAGCCCGGCGAGGACGCCACGCAGGTCATCGCGCAGCTCGTGCAGGCGGACCTGCCGTCGCCAGGTACACACATGTGACACTCCTGCACCAGCCGGGCAGGTGGAGGGCGAGCCCGGCGAGGACGCCACGCAGGTCATCGCGCAGCTCGTGCAGGCGGACCTGCCGTCGCCAGGTACACACATGTGACACTCCTGCACCAGCCGTGCAAGTTGAGGGCACAACGGCATGTCTTTGGATCTTGGCGTTAAGATTGTACTGATTAGTGAGATCGTCTATTGTGTCCTCTCGGGCCACAGGCAGCTTATTTTAAAAGGTAACACTTTCCTTTCCAACGAGTGCTACGCGCTACAGGTGTAGTGAGGAATTACTTGCCTTCGGAAACGTTCGTAAGCACATGCTGTTTCAGGCAGTGTCACCGAGTCTGACTGAAGTAGCATGACAGCTATTACTGTCACTGTCAGTCTCAGTGAGATAGACTGAAACAGCATGACGTTGACGAACGTTTCCGAAGGCAAGTCATTTCTCACTACATCTGTACGCTCATAGCCGATCCCGTGATTTCTCCGCTTTGTAGCGAAAATGGACCTCCCACAGAGAACTCCCCTCGGAAGTTCCCGGCGCTCAATGTGTTAATATGCCGCATCATTTCGTACCATTCGAGGACGGGCCTTCAATATGTCACGTTCAGCACCGAGATAGACTTGTCTTTGTCTTTATTAGACAGGACGTATGCATCACACACAAAGCTACTTACTTCGCAAAACTGCACCCTCCTGTCAATTGATTTTTCTGTGGAATGCCTTACAGTAGACGGCAGGTCATTTAGGTTTGTAAAATCAATTATTAGTTGCGTTTAGCACAATGGTCCATTCATCGTTAAAAGTAATCAGGTATTTACAAGTTAATTCGACAGAAGTAGGGAATGGTCGTGTGTTCAAGCCTCCTTGGCACAATAGTCCTAATAATTCTGGTTAAAAAATACAAAAAATGGGTCCTAAAATATGTCCAGTATTTTGGACATTGTCGAATTAAGGGTTAAGAATATTTTAATCTTGTTTTAAGTATAAATGAAATGTTGTTCGTATATATAGAATTTATTACAGGATCTCAATTTACACATAATAAATCCGCCGCAGGCTTCGTCAAGATGCTACAAAATGGAATCAGCAACAAGCTTCGTCATACTCACCAATGGCAATATCCACAACAGGCTTCGTCATTACAACACAAAAAATAAAAAAAGGAAATGTTAATTGCAATTCCCGTTCCGTCCCGCACCCGGTCCAAAAGTCCCCATCACACCGGCTGCGTTACCGCGCTGTATAGCCAGGGATATCTGTTGAACCAAATATGATTCGTATTTATAATCATTTTTATACTTTATTTCCAGGTGGCACCCGGCGCGTAGTCTTATTGTTGCCAGACGGAAGCTTTACAATGACGGAGCTGGACAAAGAACAATACGAGTCCATCACGGAAGCAGGCAAGGCGCAAGAGTGAAGCCTGAAGCCGGCATGAGACTGACATCGCATACAACGCGTTCGCATTCGAGTGACGCTTTAGCTACAATTTAGAATAAAGGAAGAACTGAAATATCACTTCGAGCTAGTTTCGAATTCAGCAACCTTGAGACACAGACTTAAGAAATAAAGAAAAGTAAAGCTAAGCTTTAAAAAGTCTTGGAATTTAGATGGTAATGCTGCTAGCTTGACAGTTGCCGAGCAATACAAATTCAAATACTGTTGCAACATAAAAAATAAGAAAATAAAGAACTATATATCTGATTATTATGAAAACTCGTAGTTTTTCGGTATTTTTCTGATACTACACTACAAAGAGCCACATCTCGACATTAAATTAATATTTTAAAAAAATCCTATGAATCTTACTTTGCTATTTTTTCGACGCTCGACTCACAAAGGGCTAAAATATCGCTATCTCTATTGTAATATTCATTGTGAATCTTCCAGCTCTGTTAGATAGTTCTGGGGACAGCAGAGCCTGATGCGATATTCATTCCTGTATTATCAAACCGGAATCAGAAAGGGATTCGAAAGTACTGTTGACACAACAAATGACACAATATTTATCAAGAAAAGAGTTGTTTATGGATCTCGCAAGTGATTAATTAATCTATTGTCTGTAAGTCTCTGAACTTAAACTATTGATTTAACTATGAATATATCCTAGATTGACTTACACACTGTCGTGTCAACAGTACTTTCAAATCCCGTTCTAATCGCGGTTTGATAATACAAGACTACGAATATTTGATTCTCCATAACTTCACTTATACTTCTTTTTTTAGAAGTTGCGAACTATGTAAATAAACAGTTCAAAGAAATATCCATCATCTAGCACTATTTGATTGTTGGTTTAGAATAATATATTGGTAAAAAAAATTAAAAAACATGGATTTAGCAGTATTCAATGATTTACATTGAAAATTAAACCCATTTTGAACATTGTTCGCAATTTCGACAAGGTGTTCCTTCAGCCACCATACTTATAAGTCATACTGAGCCACTTATAGTATGGGACCAACCCGGAAATCGCTAAAAAAAGACTTGTACATGTTGGTTTCGTGATCTCGACATTTTGTATGGGAATTTGTTTTTTTTTGCTATTTCGGTGTTTGTCCCAATGTACTAAAAGTTGCTCACTTATATATGTGGTGTGTGCGAGTGCCTCATGGAAACAGGAAGTATAGTTACGCAATTCTTATTACTACGAATGAACACAATGCTTTTAGTCTAGACGCAGGTTTTATTTTGTATCTTTACTGAACCATTTATTCGGTCGTTTGAGTTGAGGTGGCTTTGCCGATAGTATTACACTTGAAATTGTATCTGCCAGCACTAAGGCCAAATACACATACTATCGCCATCATTAACATGTATCTAATACTGTTTATAAATACGAATTAGTATCAAACCGGAACGCATTTTCATTGAGTCGTGTCGCGATTTTAATGGCCACCTTCTGTATTCCAGTTTTTGAAGACTAGGCTGCACATATTATATATATGCATATATTAGATACTTGATTCAGATGTTTTGTCACTATTTCAACTTTACCATAACGAGGTACTACAATATTCACTGTCTTTAAGCAAATTTACATTATTACCTAGTTAATAAATAAATACTAATGTATGTCGTGTAAGATAAAACTCGAAGGAACGTATTCTTAGTTGTATAAAAATACGACTTTAAGTGAACTGCAGACTGTAAATAGAGAAGTGTGATCGGCTGTTTGTACAGATAGTACATGGTTGAATGTGTAAGCTCATTTGTTTTAGGTAATGTTTTATTAGGTATAGTTTATTTGATCAGAAAATGTATGCAATTTAGGGCAGTATAATAAAATAACTTTTTTATTTAAAAAAAAGTGCAGCCACTTGTTTATTTAATTAATAAAATTGCGTGACCAGTACCTAAGTCTTGGCGGTTGTCTTGGTTAAATATATATTATGGTATTTATTAGGACGAAATGACTACGCTGCATTTAATAAAAATTTGGGAAGGTGATTCAACTTCAAGAGTTCATAGAATATTGTAAGTTTATTTATTCTCATTGTCTTCATATTAAAGCAAATGCCTACGAGGAACGCGGGATTATCGTGTAACGCTTAAACATATTTTAGTTTTTAATACTTACTACGTGACCGGCCAGAATTTAAGCGAAAGGTTTTCTTATTTTTATAAAATTACTTCCATGCAAGTAAATCATAAGGATAACACTTAAAAAAATGTGATTGAAAATACAAATATGATTCATGATGATCCTCATGAGACATTGTAGTCTCGAAATAATAGCAACGAAACTGTGTTAGTCCCTTACGATTCTCGCAGGCACCTTGTAGGAGAAAGATATTAACATATCTAATTTAAATTATTTACACTAATTAATTTATTATTATGGCAAAGAACTCAGAAAAAATCTGCTACGTACGCGTAGAACTCTTAACCTTTTTGACGCCACGTCAAATACAAACGCTGTCTCTCACACGCCACGTCATCTAAATGTCAAAACTGAAATAGAATTTTACGCACACGCGTGTAGGTCCATAAGACCAAGACTTATACAGGGTGTTTTTTTTTCGACCGTTCAAATTCTACGTAGTGAATGTGTAGGTCATACTGACCAACTTTTACTATGGGGACAAAGTCGAAATCGCGAAAAAAAAATCAGCTGTTTCATACATTTCGGCCGGCGTAATGCCGCCAATTTGTATGAAACAGCTGATTTTTTTTTCGCGATTTCGACTTTGTCCCCATAGTAAAAGTTGGTGAGTATGACCTACACATTCACTACGTAGAATTTGAACGGTCGAAAAAAAAACACCCTGTATATTGGTTTTTGGCGTTGAACCTGCGTTGCCAATATATCGGTCGTTGGCGTCCAAAAGGTTAATATGTTGCAAAAAGGGTACCGTTGCCAGTGGCAGCAAGCAAAAAAAGTTGGAAAACTGAAACTTATTGCTACTCCGCACAGATAGCTTCTCTCACACTGATATATAAAATATCAATGAAATTAGCACCTGGTGAAGTATATCATGATAATTTAGTTTCTTTTATCAATACCAAATACTGGGCAGCATAGATTCAAAGTTAAATTGCTAGTTTTAGCCTTGTATTTGTAGTATTCCACATAATAGACTTGTTTCTGTCTCCATGCTTTGTATAAAATGACAGTAATTTTAATCTGAGCCTAAACTATATTAAAGTTGAGTAAGTGAATCAACAGGAGAACTTCTCACAGGAGGATCTCTTTGCCTATCCCGTTCCAGTTCTCCTGTTGATTTGTTTCACTTACTCAACTTGGCCTTACCTTATTTGAAATTCCAATGGGTGGCCCGACATCAATAATTAATACTGTTTTTAATTTGGTCAATAATTTGATCGTATTAGATGTATGATATAGTTATGTAAAATATTTTTGGTTTAATATCTGTAACTATTTTAAATAAACATTATTTGCCACAAATGTGTTTTCATTTAAATTATGTGCAGGTGGAAATTGGACATATTCCTTGAAGTTCTAAATTTTGTATATTTAAAAAGAAAATGTAGAAACAACAAAACTAAACCCAGGTCTAAAACGAGTTATTCAACAGCTCATTTGCAATCATTTAATACGCATTATGTTCTCGACCAGCAACATTAACTTCTCCACCGTATCAATTATCTTAAATGCTGCTACTCAATGTGCGCCACGTCACTAAACTGACAAAACGGAATTTGAACCTTACGCACGTGTGTGTGGGTCATTATTGCTTACTTAGGTCACAAAGTACCCAACCATAATCTCTGCTTAGGTTGATGCTGCGTGCCGATCAAGTGGCGATATATCATTGATTCATTAGCTTCCAAAAAAGTTGGCATTTCCTAAAAGAAATTAAATTGGCGTCTTTTTTCTGACAGGGATTGTTGGGCCGAGTACAGAAACAATACTAATTTTGCAGTTTTTTATCTTTTCCCTATCCCTAACATGCAATGAAAATATTGTTATTATGTTCCTTACAATAGGCTGCGAAGTATGACATTTCAGGGTCGCGTTTTATAAAGCTACAATTTACAATTTCGCTGTTTGCCTCTCTAACGCACGCACTTATTGGCTAGAAAGAGAGGCAAACAGCGAAATTGTAACTTTATAAAACGCGACCCAGGTGCGACTAGGACAAGTAGGACAAGAGGTCGTTAATGGAATGGAATTTAGTACATACAAATCTTTTTTTTTTTTTTTTATGTTGTCACAACAAAGTGGCTCCACTCCACCTGATCGTAAGTGAAAAGTAGAGCCCAAATCGCGGCGGCAACGAACAGGAGACAATCAGTAACCAGGGTCGCGTTTTATAAAGTTACAATTTACGATTTCGCTGTTTGCCTCTCTTTCTAACCAATATGTGAGTGCGTTAGAGAGGCAAACAGCGAAATTGTAAATTGTAACTTTATAAAACGCGACTCTGTTAGTTGCCACCGCCTTGCTGGCCCGCTAGATGCTTCTTCACGCTTCGTTTAAAGGGTCCCAACTTATAGGTATGCGGAAACACATGTGCCGGTAAAGAAGTCCACTTTTTTATAGTTCGGCAAATTTCTTAGTACGTGTGGGAATATTTTCCACGGTGAAGGCCTAGGCCGGAAAAGTGCTCTTTTTTAATTCCATTCCACATAAGTTTGTGGCACAGGCATCATGACATTCTGCCACTAAGCAAAAAATAAAACTAAAGTTTTTTTCATTGCATGTTTGAGAAAAGAGAAAAGCACTATACATACCTTTCTATCAACGTTTATAGAAAGAGACATACAAAACCCAATAGTACAAAACAAAATTACGATCACGCCTAGGTAGGCTCAATATTCTGTATCTAATATATAAATATGAGACTTTCTTGCTCCTGAATCTAAAATTAAAATAGCCAATAATAATTCGACTCACACCTTTTCAGCTTGTCAGTGGGTAATGTGGTTTCCGAACATGGTTGAATATGTCACTGGCGTCACGTGGAATTTCGCGGGATTGTCATTGTCAACGTCATGAATGAAATGTCATCCATGCAAATAATGTAATTAATAACTTTGCTCTGTGGAGTGCGGGACGGGTAACGTCATTTGAAAATATTTCTGGAGAAAAAATTTTATTTTAGTTATTTTAGGGAGTAGTTTATGTAGATAGGGGTAGTTAATTAATTGATTGTTTATTTTTGTTGTAGTTAATTTATATTTTGTTTGGTTCGGGACATCCCGTGGGGGCCGGCGGGGTGATGGGTTCTACAAGCCCATCACCAGGGCCGGCCGGCGATCCTTTAGATATGGAAATTAATACTCCTCAAAGTCCATCCGAGGCAAATAAAACCGCGACTGTTTTCCCAGATTCCGACAGCGAAGAGTTTTCTTTAGCTAGACCGCGCATGGGGTCACTTAAAAGATCATCAGCAACAAATTTGAACTATGTAGCCCCTGATGACCTTACTAAAAATAAGCTACAAAAGACAACTAGACCCCAGGCGTCAGCGGTGCCTCCCGTCGGGAGGCAGTGTTACACATACAATGATAGTGGACCTTTCGTGGTCCACATTCAATTAAAAACGGACTCGACAGGCGAAATAAATAACAGCCCATCTCTTCACCCAGTAAAATTTGGGAAATACGTATGGGAAAAAAATATAAAAGGTTTGGTTCAAGGTGGAATTAAGAAAATTGGCAGGAATCGTATTAGTTTGGAGTTTTCACATGGTCTATACGCAAACAGGTCCTTAGACATATTTAGCAGTGAGGAGAGCTCACGGTACCTAGCTTTCATACCCTCATTCAACGTTTGCAGATTATTTGTTATCAGGAAGGTTCCTAAAGATCTGACCAATGAGGAGATTGTGTCTAGTGTCGCAACCCCCGAAGGTTTTGGAAAGATATTAAAAGCCAGGCGGCTGAATGTTAAAAAGAAGGTAGGGGAAGTACACGAGTGGGTTCCCACGGAGTCCGTGGTACTCACTGTTGATGGACAAAAAATTCCGCAACGGGTATTTCTATTTCATAATTCCTTTTTAACGGAAAAATACAATTTCCCAGTCATCCAGTGTCACCAATGCTGCAGATACGGTCACGTCATGGCAAACTGTAGGTCCCAGCCTCGTTGCTCTAAATGTAGTCTTCCCCATCTAAGTTCGGTTTGCACATCATTCAATGATGCGACCTGTTTGTTTTGCTCTGGTTCACACCCTGCAACAGATAAATCCTGCCCGGAATTTGATAGACAACACAAGATCAAGGCCGCCATGTCTGAAGAGGCTATTTCGTTTAGCGAGGCGTCTCAGCGGTTCCCGACTTCTAAACGCTCTTACGCTGAAACTGTCTCGTCGTCTTATAAAAAAACGATTCTTTTAACTAGAAAACCGAGAACTCCTCTTCAGGAAGGATATGATAAAAAAGCCCATCAAGACATAATTAACAATTATCGCATCCCGGCTCCTCAGAATGGCTGCGCACTCCGCGGAGCTAATAATGGTGACGCAAGTGATAGCTCAGTCACAATGACATCTGTCATGCGTGACTCTACCGACTCTCCCATTGATAGCTCTCTTTCCAGTGACAGAACTCTTGATACTCTCTTAAACACCTTACTAACGCTCCTTAGCATAGAAAATTTACCGTACCACGTTGTCTCCAAAATCAATTCAATATGTCTCATTATTAATAAAAAATTACAGCATGTATACAGCAGTCCAGTGGAATGCGCGTAGTCTAACAAATAAGAAATCTGAACTGTCGTTTTTTAATAACAAATATAGTCCCTTCATATTCGCAATTTCTGAAACTTGGCTAAAACCTCAGCAATTCTTCAAATTGCCGGGGTTTCATGCCCTCCGAGATGACAGGGTGGATGGTTGGGATGGGTCTGCCCTTCTCATAAAAAACAAAATTCTTTTTAAAATAATCCAAATTCCAGCACACTCTAATGAAATTTATATCGTTGCGGCACTTATTAATAAAATATCATATGTTTCTGTATATATTCCTCACCCTTCTATTCGTTCTTTGTCAGAATTCTATGCCATAGTTAAGGACATTCCCAAACCAGTTGTCATTATGGGAGATCTCAACTGTCATCATGTTTGCTGGGGTTCCGGAACTACTGATGGCAATGGCAGGTTCTTACTAAGTTTAATGGACAAATTAGAGCTTTGTTGCTTAAATGACGGCAGTCCAACAAGACGGACGGGTCCTAATCAAAATTCCTCAGTGGTGGATTTAACCTTATGTTCTATAAATTTAGCCTCTCAACTATCGTGGAAGATTTCTTCCCTATCTCATAATAGCGATCACTTCCCTATATTCATTTCATGCCCTGGAAATAAAAACGCAGAATCTCTTCCTCCATTACTGAGGTATAGATTAGCCAAAGCAGATTGGGATAAATATTCTTCATCTTTAGAAAATAATATTCAGACTCTTTCCACAACCAACCATATAAATATAAACGATGTCAATGAGGCATTTGTTTCAGCTATCCACAAATCTGCAGAGGAGTCGATTCCTCTTAAGGTATCAACTTTAAGCCGTAAAAATAAACCCTCTCAACCATGGTGGGATGACGAGTGTTCCGTTGCAGTAAAGGAACGGAATGAGGCAGAGCTGACATATGTCAATAATATCACTATAGAGAATTACATTGCATTTAAAAGGATTAGAGCGAAATGCAGAAAAATTCTATCCAAAAAAAAATCGGAGGGCTGGACATCGTTCTGCGAATCTATTTCTCCTTCCACTCCATCAACGTTTGTATGGAAGAATATACGAAGATTTCGTAGGGGCGTTGCTCCTTCATCAGCTTCTGGCTCGTCTTTTACTTGGACAAATGACTTTTTAAACAAATTAGCTCCTCCATCGGTCCCTAACGTTTTTGACATTCCATTTTTGTACTCATTTAATAATTCCGATAACCTTTTAGACAAAATTTTCAGTTTGGATGAACTAAAAACTACGTTGGCTGCAGTATCTGACTCCTCTCCAGGGTCGGATGGTATTGTCTATTCCTTTTTGAAAAAAGCTGGCCCTATGTGTCAAGATTTCTTTTTAGGGTTAATTAATAACATTTTTGAAACTGGTGACATTCCAGTATCATGGAAGCATCAAATCATCCTACCAATTCTTAAACCAGGAAAGGACGCTGAAAATTTTAACTCATACCGGCCTATTGCTCTTTCTTCGGTTCTATGTAAAATAGTTGAGCACATGCTTAAAAACAGATTAGAATGGTATGTTGAAAATGCGGGTTTCCTCTCAGAAACTCAATTTGGCTTTCGAAAGGGAAGAAGCGTTACTGATAGTCATGCAATCCTATCGACAGATATCAGGTTAGCCTTTACGCAAAATAAATCGGTAGTTGCTGCCTTCTTAGACATATCAGCTGCCTATGACAATGTCCTTCTTCCGGTTCTCTGCAAAAAGTTGCGCACTATTAAGATACCTGAAAAGGTAGTCTTATTTATTAATAATATCCTTTCCGGCAGGACAATATCATTAAGAGCTAATATTGCTTGTGATAAGCCGAAACTAGTTTGGAGAGGACTACCACAAGGGTCCGTTTTAAGTCCTTTGCTCTACAGCATTTATACCTCTGACTTAGATCAATCAATTAACCAGCATTGTAATATCTTACAATATGCCGATGACATCGTTATATACGCAAGCCACAGACACATCACTGACGCATCGAATTATATTAATTGCGCTCTTAATTCTTTAGGGCTTTGGTTGGATGCTCATGGTTTAGATTTATCACCATCCAAGAGCGCTGCTCTGGTATTCACAAGGGTTCGAAACAGCCCCCAAGTGAATATTTCATTTCGCTCACAAGCTATTCCAGTTTGTAATAATGTAAAATTTCTAGGAGTTATCTTTGACTCAAAATTATCATGGGTGGAGCATATTAAAACTGCGGTTGGAAAGTGCGAAAAAAATATAAACATAATTCGGGCCCTATCTGGATGCTGGTGGGGAGCCCACCCTTATTCACAGAAATTGCTGTACAACGCCTTAGTTAGGTCCCTCCTTGATTTTGGTTCTATTATTTTAGAACCATGTTTTAAAAAGGATTTAAAAAAATTGGATAGGATCCAATCTAAAGCTCTTAGAATAGTTACCGGTGCTATGAAATCATCTCCAATTAGAGCGCTTCAAGTAGAATGCGCTGACCCTCCGTTAAAAATTCGCCGACAGTATTTAGCGGACCGATATTTATTTCGTATTTCTCAGTTAGAGAATCACCCCCTCTTCCTTAAATTGCAGCTATTAAATGATCGTGTAGATACTAATCGTTTATGGGTTGGTAAGCCAAAACCGAATCTCATTACTAGTTTAACCAGATTAAATCACATAGATGTGGATATACACAAATTTTCTAAGCTTCCTATTTATACAGTTCCTTTTGCTGCCCTAACTTTCCAACAGAAATCAGTTAACATTGGCGTTGACCGTAACTCATCTGAAATCAATTCAAAGTTTTTGGCAGCTGTAAGAAACAAATGGTCTGGATGGGATTTATTTTTCACTGATGCTTCCAAAATTAATGATAGTTTGGTTGGTTGTGCATTTGTCCATGACAATTTGGAATCGATTCACAAATATCAGCTCCCATCAATTTCTTCTATTTTCTCAGGAGAATGCGTTGCTATATTAAAGGCAGCTAAATATATAATAGAGCACAAGGTGCCTAGATCAGTTATATTTTCAGATAGTTTAAGCTCCATTCAGGCGATTACCTGTAACTCTATAAAAAATTGTTCCAAATCCATGGTTGTTTGCATTATTAAAGAAGCCCTGTTTGCCTGTCATGTGTTAAATTTAGAAGTGCAGTTATCATGGATTCCGAGTCATAAGGGCATTCATGGTAATGAAATAGCTGACAGCGCTGCAAAGGATGCAGTTATAAATGGCAATAAATCTTCTTTCAAATGTTTCAGTAGCGATTTAGATGTAGTCTCCTCGACAAAACTGTACATTGATTGGTCTGATCTTTGGGAAACCAATAACACATTGCAATTTTTCCAAATCCAGCAAAAAATTTACCGTAAGCCTTGGTTTTTCAAACTGAAATTCAAAAAGAAGATAACTAGCTGTTTAATCCGCCTAAGGCTGGGTCATGTGTGCTCTCCAGAGTTTTTATATAGAATAAAGGTCAAAGATAGCCCGTCTTGTCAATGCGGGTATGAGTCTGGCTCTGTTGATCACCTGTTTTTCGAATGTCCTTTAAACCGTGTTTGCTTATATGACTTATTATATAATCTCAAAAATTTCAAAATTGATCTTCCCTGTAATTTAAAGAGTCTATTAGCTTACTCTGATTTTAATGTGTTGAAAATGTTAGCTTATTTTCTCGATAAAAATAATATAAGTATATGATAGTATGTATATTTTCTTATAACTGTAGTAATTATTATAATATTATGTATATAACCCTAAATTCCAAATCTGGGCTAAATTATAGGTGCACTCCACAGCTTTAAGTGTGGGCACTGAACATACTTGACATTGGCAAAGTGCCCTGGCAGCAGTAAGCCATAATCACAAAAAAAAAAAAAAAAAATTAATAACTTTGTTTTGAATTGAACTGAAATCAATTTAACAAATCAAAGATATGTTGCAAAATATCCATTTAATATAGGTACGTCTTACTTATTCCCAATTCATGACGTCAAAGCTTTTTTTTAATAACATGATTAAATAAAGTTACGGGTTAATTTTTGTACCTGAATTAAAATTTATAGACGTTATAACTTTAAGTTACTTAGTACAATACAAATCGACGATAATATTACAGAGCAAACTACCAGCAAAGTTTACCAGTGTATATAAACAAATATGGACAATACACATGGCTGTCTATTCTTCTTTGAAGACTGTATGGCAAACCGTAGAAAACTGTTTGAGGAGGCTATAATATCCTCCAGATCCGGAAGAGTTCTGTACATCATGAAGGAAGAATTGGAAGAGTTACCTGAATTGTCTCAAGATTTAAACTCTGTAGACCGCCATTATATGAAAATGATTAGTTTTTTATATGCAAAAAGCTTGGAATCTTTAATTGAAAGCATTGCTTCCTTGCCAAATTGGCAAAATGTACCTGCTACTATAATCCTAGATGATTTAAGCCTTTATTGTGGCACTGATAAGATTCAGAATGCTTGTGGCATAGTTTCCTTTTTCTTAGACACTATTCGCAGTTGTGAATTGTTTTTAAAACAGAAATGCAGATTATTAATTTCAGTTACAAAAGACTGTGTAGGAGATGAATACTGTAATGTTTTAAGAGATTTATATTGTTTGACAAATATTAATTAAATTCCTTCAAAACATATTGTTTGCTTTATGTGTCACTATTTTAATGAAATAAATATATTGGGATATGTTGAAATCAGACCACAAAATTACTGATTGAAATAGAATTCTATTTGACCACCACAGTAGGACAATCACATCACTGGAAATTTGTGTTACTGGCCCCAATTATGTTCTTTCTACAGATAACAACTTGACTCCCTATTTAATTACTTTCAGCACCCAGTTTAACTTTGCTTGATTATTTTGATCACATAGCATCAGTGACAAATAATTTTTAATCAACATAAAAAGAGGCAATATCTGCTTCAGCAAATTTATATTTTTAAACTTATTTATTGAGAAACTAACATTTTGTTTATTATGGGCTCTGGGGAATTTCCAGCACTGTCCAGTTAGTATGACACAATTTCTTCTAATAAGAATTGTCAGAATTAGTCATCTTCACTTGAAAACATTTATTAGGTATACTATCCATCAGGAGCAAGTAAAGTAGGTATATTATCCATTGAAGTAATAAAGCAACCCAAACCAACTAGCTATGCAACCTGAACTCAAACAAGTAATGAAAGCTGTGCCCAACAAATACTTGTAAAGTAGGTACCTACAAGTTGCATCACTCAAATGTATGTATTTCATCATTGCTTAAAATTAAAAAAATGACAGTGATAATTACAATTTATTTACATACTTTTTTTTATAACATTATATATATATGAACAAGGTACAATTTGGAAAACAGTCATATTAACAGATCATCTGAATTTCAAAACAATATAAAGTAGGAAAAAGACAAAAATTGAGAAAAGAAACAAATAAAAAATGTAGAAATTATGGTTGCCTTTGCCTAATCGTAACACTCTGCCCATAGTTTTTCCGAGAAAACCTGAGCTTCTATCAACATCATCATCGAGGCCACGCAGAATCTTGTCTTGATATCTGACTTCGTTGCCTATTTCAATAGACATATGCTTAAGCGTGCTTGATCTTCCCACTGAGCTCTTCTGCCATTTGGTCGTTTTCGTGAGCCACTGCATCTTCTGTAGCAACCCTAGGCACTGGCTGATAAGCATATCCGTCTCTAGCACGCCTCATGCTGCTTCGGCCCGCCGTTTTGCTGGATGTTTCTCTTCAAAACAAACGCAAAATTAGATTACGAAAGTGTTTTTTAGTTTTGTTGCTTGGCCGAATCGAACTACTTCACTGAATTTCTTGTATCTGATTAAACAACTTCTTGATCAATATTTCAGCAGTAGGTGCTAATAGAATGAAATGTAATAAGTAAGTATGTGGTCCAAATACAATATTTTTCAAGCCACAACTTCGATTATACTGAGCATTTATTTAATTTTATACATTAATACATTTGCATTGCGTGAATACATGTCAATATTGACAATTACTTGACAAATCATCATTGCGTTTAGTTATCATCGGTATAAAACGAATTTATAAATGTAAAAAAAACACATTTAAAATCAACATCTCTGCATACTTTATAAAAAAAAAAACAAATTATTATTATCATAAAGATTTTTTAAATGAATAGCAAAATATCTTAAATTTCGATACAATAATGTATTTAATGATGATATGTGTATTGTGTACGTGATATACTGACTATCTACTGAGCAACACTGCGGCCCTACCGCGAAAAACGAAATTCGTATATTTCGAAGATTTGTCTCTCTCACTCTAATGACGCCTTCGTTTGAGTGACAGAGAAAAATCCTCGAAATTTCCTAATTTTGATTTTCGCGGTAGTAGGCCTGGGGTGAACTACCTGTCGATCATGTGACAGACTGGCTAAAATAACTAAACGTTAAATGACAAGTTAACCCC
>JALPQI010007554.1:0-50795 GCA_025490895.1 Thaumatotibia leucotreta | reverse complement strand
AGCCTTGCTCTCTATATCTTGCTGCGCCCAACAGGGTATGTACATAATGCGATCTATATATATATATTTATATCCCTCCTGTGTAACCATTATGTGCAATAAATGATTGAGTATTGAGTATTAAATTTGTTAGTTACGCGGTATTGCAATATTCTTCTTCTACCTAGTCCACTTTTTCCAATATAAATAAAATAAAATAAATAAATAAATATCTTGGGACATCTTACACAAATCGACCTAGTCCCACGGTAAGCTCAATTAAGGCTTGTGATGTGGGTACCAAGCGACGATATATACAGGGTGTAATCGTTAAGTGTTGCCAGGCCATAATTCCGTAAATATAGCAGATACCAGAAAACTTCTAGCTGATATCAAAAGTACGTTACCCAACGAGTAAAATTACACTAATAACTTTTTTTAAATAAAATCAGAAATATCTCAAATATTAACTTCAAACCCTTCCATACATTTAGTACGTAAACGTTCATTCAAAGAGTAGTTTAATACGAATATTTTTTTATTTAGGAATAAATGTTAGATTAATTATTTAATAAACGGTAGTATTATTATTTTATTACAATGTATTCGTACAAATAACGAATCTCTAACAGTTTTATCTGTTATGACACCCGACTTTTTTTAAGGCCAGTCGTCATACTAAATGTATGGGAGCGTTTTAACTTAGTATTTTTAATATTACTCCATCTATTTAGAAAAAGTTGTTAATGCAATTTTATTCGTTGGGTAATGCACTTTCGATATCAGTTGGAAGTTTATTGATATCTGTTATATTTACGGAATTATGGCCTTATAAGTGTGGCCACACTTAACGATTACACCCTGTATTGTTACAGCACGTCGCCAACAAGATTGATTTAATTAATTATCATTATAATTTTCCGTTGGTTTTCTCACCATTTACTAATATAAAAGTCACATTTTGTTTAAATAGTATTTGTACGAATGTTTATGTTACTCGCGGGCGGAATCTTGAATAGGTTGCAATTGCAACCTACTTTTATTTTATGTTTAAAATAATACGATAGAAATAATTATAAGAAGCTGTTGTTTATTTTATAAAACATTTAATAATTTGGTTTGTTAGTTAAATTAGATAATTTGTAACTTATTTTAATATTTGAGCAGTTTGCTTGATTTCATGTTTAGTGACGGTCAGCGCCACTGGTGGCGGTTTTTAAAAGTTTAGAGATTCAATCACGTGACAGAAAAGATGTAAACAGATTATAACTTTTACGATGAACAGAAAATATTTTGTAAAAATATAAAAACAAATTGGAAGACTGAAAATGTGTTTCTCTGGAATTTCCGTGGTGGGGGCCTAAGCCTCCATCACATTTCAGAAGTGGTCCTACCTGCGAATTGCTCGAGCCATAATATCGAGAGATGATTTGGATACAATGAAGTGCAGCAACGATGACATCGACGGCAATCAACAATGGCGGGAGTACCGAAAAAGAACGAAAACGAGAGGTGTCATCCTAGACATGGGTGCATTTGCAGCTCTTGCAGTACTTATGTCAGGCCTCGCCAGCAGGCGCCGGCCCCGCCGCGCCGGACGCGCGCCGCCCGTGTTGGCGCCGGCCATGCCGAGGCTCGGCGTGGGAACCGCCAACCCAACTCGTGCCAGGACATTCGGATTGTCTACACTCCCGTAAAAGGACTTCTTGCAAATAAAGTAGCGACAATAGGTACGGTATAATTCACATTTGTTTCCTAGGTACTTATCGGTGATTGGAATAAGTATTGCAGATACATATTACAAATTGGTTCTTTGAGATATTCTGAATTTAAATGGCTTTGATATTTGGGCAGCCGGTAATAGAATTGTATGAATCTTATTGCAATGCCGTTAAGTACGACTGTGTTGATTATAATTCACATGTCAAGTTCTAAAAGTAAAGAGTATAGGCGAGAATAATAAAATTGTTTTCAGTTTATATTAAGCTTGATTTACAACCAGAACAGATAAACACACTTGCTTTTGGACATATTACTTACCTACTTCACACATAGTAAGCTTCGGGGTCAAATGTATTAATTTATGACAAACATGTGTATTGTAGTACTTCACACATAGTAAGCTTCGGGGTCAAATGTATTAATTTATGACAAACATGTGTATTTTAGTGGGTATACTCGACTATGGCAGATTCATATATTTCACACAAAAACTTTTAAATAGCAGTACTGAATTGCAACATCAAAAATTTGGAACACAATAATTATGTGTTGGTAGACAGTAAACCTACTCTACATGTAAAAGATCAGTTAGTTAATAGCATGCAGGTACTTTAATTATCACATTTAATTTAATAATAATACAAATTCATTTCAATCTAATTATCATACAACCATCATATTGAGTTAAAAAGAAAAATCTTTGATTTGTCGATTTATTTCTGAACTGTAAAATTGGGTAGATTAAAGCAAAGGAAAGTAGCCTTGTTTCTAGTCAAAACTTTCATTAGTATTTGAGTATAAAATAAGTCTATTCAAACCTTATATTACTGGGCCTGGAGTGGACATTATTCTACATTTCATTTAGTCCTATTAGGAAACACTATTTTTTTTATAGATCACTATGATAGTGTGTATAACAACCCTGCAAATTAAATGATACAACTAAAATTATTAGGTACTCATGCATGTAAATTGTGGGACACTTAAGCAAATATGTATCCTCAAACTTACATTGGATTTTAAAAGTTATTGATTTGCTTTGATTGATTACAGATGACATAGGTTGAAATGAAAATTGTATCTACTGTCACTACTGACATTGTAAATCCAACGAAATTCTTATGTACCAACAAAAAAAAAAAGACTTGAGTTCTAAAGAGCAAAATTACTTGACTGTACCTATACTACCTATAACATTTGAAGAGATCCTTCGATTTCTCCAAGACCCCATCATCAGACCCCCAACTTGGTGCCAACGGATCAAAAAAAAAATAAAAACAAAAATTGGTTCACAATTCTACATACTTACAATAAAAAAAAACCTAGTCAAATTGAGAACCTCCTCCTTTTTTTTTGGAAGTTGGTTAAAAAGATTAGAATTGATGCTTATTGATTTGTACGGAAATTGTTTTCTACCACATTAAAATTACCTCAACTTTGTTGAAATGAACAGGATTAAGTTCTGATTAGGTTAGGATCAAGGAATCAACATATTTTGAAGATTGATATCTAGTTTTTTTTTTTAAGAAGTTTTATGAAGTCGGTCTGTACGGAATCTGAAGGCGTCTGGCAGTAAGGCACGCTCGTATAGCTCACGTGCCTTCACTTTCCGAACATACTCTACTAACAGAGACAAAACAAAAAAATGGATTTATGCAAATGAGCATTTCTAATATTTATATGTGTATTCTACACAATAACCCGCTTTTTTTTTTACAAAAACTTCACGCGGCTTATGGAGGTATATTAGCTAATTTATCGTTTTATCTCTCTACCAAAGACAAATAGACAGATAAGGACAAGCAAATACCTAGTCAGGGATGGTTATGAAAACAAAAAAAATTGACACGTATTGAGGATTTGGCGATTTCTTTTTAGTAATTTAATGTAAATGTATAAATGTGTTAAAAGTTATGTCAATTTTAGTACAAAACTCTGCAAAATTTTAAAAATGAAGTATAAATACAAAGACCTAAGCACATTATTTTATCATTTAACAAAGCAAAGATTGATAACGTATATAATCACATAATGTGATTATATACGTTTATGGAAATAATATAAGTAAATACTTTAAGTTGTGAGTGTCGCGTTGTATTTTAAGATACCTGAAAATGCTGTGATAGAATTCAGCGACCAAACACTTGCCTTGTTTATTATAGCCCTTGTCACTAGACCAAAGAGTTGAGAACATAGCCATAAAATTAGTATGAGAGTTGATAGTTTATACATGAGTCAGCGTTTTGAAATCTCTGGATACTTATTGAAAATTACAGTAATGCAAGCAAAAAATGGTTCGGGTAAAATTCTTCAGCAATAAGTATCATGAGGAATGGGTACCTCAACATTTGCGCGTAGTTAATAAAAACAAATAGTTAAACAGGGTATTTATCAACATTTCAAAATATGACTGATGATACAAAAAATGCGGTTTTAAATAATACTTTAAATTCCAAAAGTTGTTATGATTTAATTACATAGGTACTTTAGTTTGGTAATCGTATAAGTCAGGAAGAAGTGATTTTTTTTTCTGTATTTTAATTAGATCTGTTTTATAAGGCAATAAAAATGTCATAAATCGGTAATATTCCGCTAAATATGCAGCTTAACTATTATACTTTGTTTTACCTATTAACATTCATGCTTAAGGTGTAAGATAAACATTCAATGCATAAGCGTGTCTCTGCGCTCACTATGGTCACTAAAAACAAAGATGAGGTCTAGTGCACCATGCCAAACAGGTGAAGAGCTGTAAAATCTAGTGATAGTAGCTAATAAAATTATGCGTTTACCAGCTTGATGACATGTTGATAGCGAGGACAGTTAGAACAAAAATTAAAGACTGAAGAGGACAAAATATAAATGTACAAATTAAAGTCATAAAAGCTGTGTGGTGTGGTAAAAATATCATAATTATCATGAAAATATCAAGTTAGACAAATGGTCTTTGGAATTGTGGAATTTTCCGTAATTACCTACAGCATGGGTCATCAAATATATTAGACAATCTAAGTACGATACGATTTGAGGTATATCTACAGTCAATGAAAAAACAGAAACTGGTAACTGGAGATATCCGTCGTTTATATGAAACATTAGTATAGGATATAATTATAACAGTTCAAGAAAGATATTGTGCCAAGATTAATAAAGGCATAGGATATTAGAGGCAAAAAAAAAAAAGTGTTTACTTATATCAAACTGTTAGGTACTTAATTGTTGACATACATTGTAGAATCCTTGTGAGATAAAAACAGGTAGTCTGATATGTAAATAAAAGGCTTGTGTGTAGGTACTATGCGACGATAAATTACGTTATGTAGGTACCTAAAGACACGTGGACCTGTGCTATAAGAGAAGTTAATATAACTACATATAATATAAATGTGATAGTTTCATATCAAAATCGATACAATAAAATCTACGTGAAGTCAGTCGCGTAACGTCAATAAATTATATCTATTACAGGCTATGCGAAACATATTGGTACACTATCTTTGGGGTTTTTTTTTTTTAAGAAATGGTGCGACAGGTATATGTCGCTATCTACAAAATATTATGTAATATCTACTAAGGGTTGTGTAAAGCATATCTACGTGAGAACATAATTATTAGCTATGTGGTATGCAAAACGTATTGAGAAACTGCGTTATGCTCGTCGATAAACTGTGTGATATCGATGAGAAAGCTGTGTGCTACTCATCGATAAGCTGTGTGCTACTCAACGAGAAACTGTGTGACATTGATGAGGCAACTGTGTGATGCCCATCAAGAATCTGTGTGATACTCATCGAGAAACTGTGTGATATCGATGAGAAAGCTGTGTGCTACTTATCGATAAGCTGTGTGCTACTCAACGAGAAACTGTGTGATACTCAACGAGAAACTGTGTGACATCGATGAGGCAACTGTGGGATGCCCATCGAGAATCTGTGTGATACTCATCGAGAAACTGTGTGATATCGATGAGAAAGCTATGTGCTACTTATCGATAAGCTGTGTGCTACTCAACGAGAAACTGTGTGATACTCAACGAGAAACTGTGTGACATCGATGAGGCAACTGTGTGATGCCCATCGATGAGGCAACTGTGTGATGCCCATCGAGAATCTGTGTGATGCCCATCGAGAATCTGTGTGATACTCGTCGAGAAACTGTGTGATATCGATGAGAAACCTGTGTGGTATTCATCGATAAGCTTTGTGATACCCATCGAGAAGTTGTGATACTCAACGAGAGATTGATGGGGATGCTGTGTGAAATCCACTGAGAAACTGTGTGATACACAGTGGGATGCCCCTATGTGATGCCCAATAGAAAACTGTGTAATACGCATCAACAAACCGTGTGAATCATTCGATTTATATCTTCATATATGTAGTTTGTGTAATACTACACATCATAAATAGCTATATGAAACATATCTTAGACCTGTGTAAAATAGAGCAGGCCAGCATAAACAAATAATCTAGGACACAAGCTCTGTAATAATGTTAAGAAATCACTATCATTTATGCAATTTATCAAACTGTATAATCTGAACAAATCGTGGCATTTACATTAACTGTGTAAAAGCTTATCATATTAAAACGTATTAGTCTGTGTGATATTAAACATAGTAAATGACGAAATATATTTTAGATATGTGTGAAATATATGATCGGATCAGTACCTATTAACATATAATTTCGTAAAGCGAGCAGTGTGGTGTAAAAAAATTGCCGGACGTATTGTCACTGAGACGTGGGAAACTATTGATCTAATATACGACTTACAATTACACGCTGTGTACATAAATGTTTTTCGTATTTAAAGATGTAGTACTAATAATGATATTTAATATAAAGATAATTTCATTAGGCAATATGGATAGTTGTCATATTAAAGGTAATCGGTGTGATATTTTATTTAAAACAAGTTACTGTGTTGGTATTATTTGATTTCAGGAAAATGGTGACTGGTGCCAAAAAATCTAACGCTGGAGATGTCTGCTGTAAATATCATGGGCAACCGAGCGCAAACAAAAATACCGACTACAAGATGCGATCGAAACATTGATCATTCGAGAAATTTCAAGACTGACACGACGCCGACGTTCAGCAATGGAGATAGCGATTATGGAAGGAGGACGAGAACACGTTGATGCGCGAAGTTGGATCGCCGCGGAGCGGTCGATGATGCAGGATGGCCGAGTGTTACAGCACGTCGCCAACAAGATTGATTTAATTAATTATCATTATAATTTTCCGTTGGTTTTCTCACCATTTACTAATATAAAAGTCACATTTTGTTTAAATAGTATTTGTACGAATGTTTATGTTACTCGCGGGCGGAATCTTGAATAGGTTGCAATTGCAACCTACTTTTATTTTATGTTTAAAATAATACGATAGAAATAATTATAAGAAGCTGTTGTTTATTTTATAAAACATTTAATAATTTGGTTTGTTAGTTAAATTAGATAATTTGTAACTTATTTTAATATTTGAGCAGTTTGCTTGATTTCATGTTTAGTGACGGTCAGCGCCACTGGTGGCGGTTTTTAAAAGTTTAGAGATTCAATCACGTGACAGAAAAGATGTAAACAGATTATAACTTTTACGATGAACAGAAAATATTTTGTAAAAATATAAAAACAAATTGGAAGACTGAAAATGTGTTTCTCTGGAATTTCCGTGGTGGGGGCCTAAGCCTCCATCACAGTATAATAGATAGATACATACAGATACTTAAATACATAGACAGCCATGACCAAGGAACAAACATTTAATATATCAATATTAATTGAAATATTAAACGTCATATACATATACCTACGAAAGAAAAAATACCAAAAATACCTGGCCTAGAAGCAGGGTCGGCGTGCCCAGGATCCTGCCCCGGCGAGCGCTGGTCACCATCCGAAGATAGGCTGCAACAAAATCGACGTGTATTATTTGGGCCAATCAACTTTTCGATCGACATATTTTCTGTCTGCTGCGTGAGATTTCATGAACTTACAAATGTACGTCAAATAATACTATACACATATTTACAATGAAAAATAGTTGGAACCTAAATGTATCGATGTGAACTTGTACAATTTATAAGCATTTTTTCTAGCAAACTTGATGAAATTGTCACCTGCGCTACGGGACAAAATAGTGGCGATCGAAAGGTTGATTGGCCCACTTATGGCAAAAGCAAAATAAGGTTAACGAGTATATGAAAATGTTTCAAAATTATGGCCCAGTGAATTTTATACACCGTGTTTTTATTGATTTCCGTTAAATTAAAGGGAGGCTTATTTAGGTCAAAAATAATCAATTTCTCTAAGAAACTAGTATCTTAACTCTTACTGTTATTGAGTTATGAAAAAAATAAGTTGAATGACTGAACAAGCGTATTTCAACCTTTATTACATCCTAATGCTACTTATTTTGACATGTACCGTCAGTCACCTGAAATTAACTTTTGTGTTATTCTTAAGGGTCTCTCACACTTACCATTTCATTTCTTATGTATGAAAACGAATTTTTCTTTTTCTAGTACTAGTAGCTCCAATTAACGTACCAAACAGCCTGTTAAATTTAACGGAATTAAGAAAAAAAACGGTGTATAGAAATATAAATTATTTTATTCGTAGCATACACAAATCACAATATACAGAAAAGAGAAGAAATAATAGAAATAAAAAAGTATAAGCTAATTCTGTGTAAAAAAACGCAACGCAAAGAACGAAAGAAGAAAAAAGAACGTCGTAACATAAATATAAATCGCAGTCATAAGTCAATTCGAATAGCATCCTGAACACGCTAGCCCAGCGCTGGGACTCGCCACTATTGCAACGCTACGTACAACTCCACGCGCCTGTAGTGCCGGTGCCCAGGCGCCTTTAGGTAACTTAGTTATAATTTACCATCTACTAATCCTAGCGATAAGTTTTGTAACTTCTACCTATGTATCTAACACTTATATGGAATCAAAAGTTCTGAAATAAATTATTTGAATTTGAATTTGAATAAATAATAAGGGAGCTGTGGGAGCTCGGCCAATAAGACCGCATCACAGTGTTCCGAATTTGAAGAATGTAATTGATCAATTTGGCCGTGTGGTAACGGCAGAAAGAATACATTTGTCACCACCCCGCTTCCTCCTGCGGGTGTCGTAAGAGTCGACTAAGGGATTGAAGTGTCACTGACCATATTTGATTAAAGATTGATGATGGGCAGCAGCGTCATCATAGTGGACACATTACTGCGATCGCCAATCCGCTTGCCCAGCATGGCGATTATGGGCATTTACCTCCTAATGCGTTGTTAAACGCATAGTTAATAGGAGATGCCTACGTCCAGCTGTGGACTATCATAGGCTGATGATGATGATGAATTGATCAATTTTGCACAGCTCCGCTCCGCTTCGTATCAGTGGAGCCGCACTCTTAGTATACCGTATAAATAAGAGGATTCCTTCGATATATATTTTTGCACTTGACTGGCATGGCAATTAATACCATACATATAGGAGGGATTCATCGCAGCGTCTAATACTATTTTACGTATAATTTCAATAAAATATCTACTTTTCTGAACCTTACTAAAGGCCTCTAGGGCCTTTACTGAGTCCCAAAAGCTTACAGACAACGGGGATACACTTTTTTTTGGCTTGTCCAAATTTTCACCACGGAGACACCAAAGCGTGAGATTAAAAACCTTAGTTGCAGTCAAGTTTATAACGACATAGTTAGAGTGCGATATCTTTAGGAATTTAAACTCGATCGACGTTTTTATATTATAATTTCGCTTATAGTTTATAAAATTAACACCAAAACAGAGTTTTTATGATTGGCTCCAATTAAGGTTTTTTTAATGTCACGCTAATTGGATGTCCCTAAAAGTAAAAAATCTCTGGTATAAAGGTCAAAATTATTTTCTTTGTCTTGTTTCATACCACTCTGTCACGCTTTTAGTTGCTGTTTCGACTAAGTATACACGGTGCCCGTGAGGAAGGGGAAAAAATCAACAACGGATTTCTGACCAAATTTGAAGTTAAAAATGTCATATGAAGTTTTCTGGATTGAGTCTATTTTAAGAGAAAATTATATTTTTTCCTAAAACCGTTTTAGCCCGTTACGCTATGATAAACGCATTTTAGGAAACGATTTTGTTACCATGTTGTCTTAGTCTTATCACACTTAATTGACAGACATCGAATGAACAAAAAAATCTTGAATTACCTGAAAATTTAAAAAAACGTTTAAAGTGCGTTTTTTGCGATAGTTTCATTAATAAAATCCTTTATTGTGTATTGAAGGCATTCAAAACATCAAAAAAAAACTAAAAAATTTTTTTTTGCAGATTTGACCAAAACTCACTTAAAATTTTTTGCTTCTTTTAGTCTCAGGAATAAGCTGTTAAAAATTTTCCCTTTCCTCACGGGCACCTTGTAGATACAAGTAAGGCCCCCAGAATTTACATCAGTAAGCGACTAGCTATACGAATAAATAAGTTACCTATCATGCTGGCTGCCTCCCGGCCTTGCGTCTAATGCGTCCAACTCATCTAGCACCATACCGAAGAGCGAGCGTAGCGAGGCGACCGAGCGTCGAGGCAGCGCGCGCGGCACCAGGGTTATACGCTTGTGCTCGTCGCAGGTCGAATCAGGAACGAAGAATAAACCTAGAACAACGATTAAGACAATGCGTAAGTGTGTTGCGTATACAATTCTAGAATGTGCTACTCGGACAGTACCACGCATCTGTATGCCTCCATTTTGGATGTTAGTGTAATAAGCTAAGTTACCTACCTAATAACAATTTAAAATGAATGTAAAACTTCCATAATATTGAATCAAAAAACGAGATTCATATAATTTTTTGTTCCTAAGCAGAGGCCCTATCAATTTGCGTTGGAAATCGTGAGAAATGGCCGCCATTGTGAATTTCTTTATTTTTGATCTTAATGTATTTAAAATCAATCTCTACCTCGGAAAGCCAATTACAAACGCCACGTATAAATAAATTCATAATGAATACTGATGGCTCTATTTAACACGATTCAGCATAGTTGGAATCAGTAAAAAAAGACGAGTCAATGTGTTTTCATTATGTTGGCAACATTCACTCACCTGATCGTAACGGCATGTCTAACGCACTCCGTACATAGTCCCCAGTCTTAGCTTCAGTGTATAACAAGATGGCGGGCCGGTCCTCAGCTCTGGCGAGCACATGAACAAAGCTTTTCAGTGGTATGTGTAGTATAATGTCTTCGGATGCCCGCCTGTCGAGTCCAGGTGCTACTATTGTGACCCCTTCGGCTGATATTCTGACCTGGAAATGTAAATAAATATCATGGTATTATCTTATTTATTTACATTCTTTTTTTGCTGGTGGTAGGACCTCGTGCAGGGTCCGCCCGGATAGCTACTCGTTAACCTGCCGCTAAATAGCAGTGTTTGCACTGCTGTGTTTCGGTTTAAGGGTAACATAGTCGGTGTAATTACTGGCATAGATAGAGGCAATCCATCTAAGTCCTCAGGGTAGGCAGCACGTAGGCGATTTTCTGATTGCTATGTCCATGGGCCTCAGTTCCTGCTTTCCATCAGGTGGGCTGAGCGCTTAGTTGTCTACCTTCGTAAAAAAACACACAAAACAACCTAGTTGCATACAGAAAGCTGAATTAAATATGAAGACACATACAGTCAAGTAAAAAATGGATGCATAATTACACTTTGCGGTTGGTTTGATCATACATTAGTTTTCTAACTGCCTGTCTGCATATTAAATAATAATAATAATTTGTTACGCAATGCTATGGAACAAATGTTTATCGTTATATACACCGTGTTTTTATTGATTTCCGTTAAAAGAAAGGGAAGCTTATTTAGGTCAAACATAATCAATTTCTCTAAGAAACTAGTATCTTAACTCTTACTGTTATTGAGTTATTAAAAAAATAAGTTTAATGACTGAACAAGTGTATTGCAACCTTTATTACATGCTAATGCTACTTATTTTGACATGTGCCGTCAGTCACCTGAAATTAACTTTTGTGTTATTCTTAATGTTCTCTCATCATCATCATCAGCCTATGATAGTCCACTGCTGGACGTAGGCCTCTCCTATTAACTATGCATATAGACGCATTAGGAGGTAAATGCCCATAATCGCCACGCTGGGCAAGCGGATTGGCGATCGCAGTAATGTGTCCACTATGATGACGCTGCTGCCCATCATCAATCTTTATCAAATAATGGTCAGTGACACTTCAATCCCTTAGTCGATTCTTACGACACCCGCAGGAGGAGTTGGGGTGGTGACAAATGTATTCTTACTGCCGTCACCACACGGCAATAATAAGGTTCTCTCACACTTACCATTTTATTTATTATGTATGGAAACAAAAAAAAGATTTTTTTTCGAGTTCGACTAATTGCTATACAGTGTGTGTCTTTCATAACGACATTGCTTTTAAGGGATGAAAGTACAAGTCTTAATGAACTGAAATTAGCATATTTAGTTAAAGTATTTAAAAAAAAATGTTTCATGCAAATTAATTCGGCACGCAATGTATCAGTAATAACTAATAAATTACACTTAACAATTGATATATGATTTCATTGAAATCTCGCTCTTAGTGACATCCTGACAATTACAATTAATTACCTATTTACATCCTACATGTCGGTGACACTTTTCGATGACAAGTCCGTCAAAAATCATGACCCTTGTTCATAAGAAAAGGATTTAACAGCCCAGGGTGCCTAGCCAAGTTACCAATCGCTATCGCTCAGTAGCGTATTTTAGTTTCCCGTCTTTGTCATTCTTTCTTATAAGTGCGATAGAGAAGATTAAGCGCTAGGTAAGTTTGTGTTAACTAAGAAGGCGGAATCAGATAATCGTTTTGTTTATGTACCGATTGAAAACTTGATTGAGTTGAAGTGTCAAGATAACATCAAGTTTGTTGATCAACAGACTTTCCTAATAAATTTACTGAAAATGTTTGAACTAGGTAATGTGATTTCTAAGAAGTGATAATGTATGTGCAGTGATTTTTGATATCAGTCTAGTTCAGTGAATAATACGATTCAAAATGTGCTGTGGCTAAGACAGTAAGACACAGAAAGAATTGTTGATGTTTTGTTGTGCTAGTGTAGTGAAAATCTCGCATGTTTTAAATTGTAGTGTTTTCTAGTAATGGATAATTCAGTAAATAAGTTAACGTCGGCAACAGTTCACAATTACTTTAATTATTTGATCGAATTAAAATGGAAACGAAACTATACTTCATCTTATTTAAGATTAGAATTATCTGTCAAACGGGTGAACAAAGAAGCAGTGGTCGTAAACCTTCCTTCTTCGATTTCGGCCGATACCACTGAATTTCTCGGAACTTATGTACATACATATCATTTGATATTTACCAATAGTTGAACGCAAAGTTTTCACATTTATTATTAATTTGTTGGAAAACTGTATTTAAAAAAAGTTATGTGTTTTATAAGCAAGATAGCGGCAATTTAAGGTGCGTTCGAACTAAAAGAGCATTCGCTGTTCTAACCTCCCACTCTACGAAATTCGATCGGTACACAAAACGTGATTGGTTGATTTCGTAGAACGGGCGCTAGAGCAGCGAATGCTCTTTTGGTTTAAACGCACCTACGGTGCGATGGTGTGGCGAGTCGAGCGCACGTACGGAGCGGACCAAGTTCGCGGTGCGGAGTGGACCATATTCGAACGTCTATTAATACTTTAATCTGGGGCGCTCTAATGTAGTTTGAATTTGGTAACAAATTAGAAAATAAAACTCAGATGACATACATAGTTTTATTCACTGTCAGAGTCAGTTGAGTCCGAGGAGTCGGAACCACCAACGTTTATAATAAAATTTTCCACAGTGTTATCGATTATATTATCTAATTTCGTTTAAAAACTTGTTTTCTTTTAAAATGTTGTATACTGTGGCCAACGATATGCCAGCAGTCTCAGCAGTCTTTTTCACATGGTCCGATTTAGTGAGATATTCCTTTCTATGGCACATTTCTGACACTCATTTGTAAATAGTCACCCCCATCCGCTTTTCACTTGCAGTCAGAGTATTTTGCTTTTGCCGTTTCTTCTTTAGAGATGAAAAACGTTAGCCGGAACCGGCTGTGACTTCATCCATTTTAAATGTGCACCAACAAACAAAATATCTCAATAGATCAACAATTAATAACGAAATTGAACAAAAACCGATAAAACGAAATAACAACAATCTTTATGTAAGCTAACAGCAATAGAAAACACAACCGACTCAACCGACAACAATATGAAATCGAAGGACAGTGACAGTGACGTTTTAAAATTGTGTGAGAACTCTGCCTCTTTAGGTTTTTTAATGTACAACCTTTCCATGAAAATTTGCAAACGCAATTTATTAAAATTCTTATCTTTTCATCTTAGAATATAAATTAACTAACATTATGTTTCTTATCTGTTCACAACACTGAGTAATGTATGTATTAATATAGCATGATAATAAATACGTGATATTTAATAAATTCGTGTTCACAGTTCGATGCGCAGAATTTGCCTGTAAAATAACCTTATATCTCGTTCTGCAAAGGTCTTTCTAATGCTAAAAAAAACGAAGTATAGCTTTTCCTCTCAGAAACGTCAAATAAATGTTTGCATTACATTGCTGCTCGAGATTTTTTTTTTAATTAAGTACTCTTAAATAATAAAGGCAATCGTTATATTCTTTTAATAAAATGGTTAACAACACTTTAATCTATCGTTACTTAAAAGCAATGTCGCTATGAAAGACAAACACTGTATACCAGGTAGCTCCAATGAGGGTTTTCGATAATTTTTCTGCCACCCGGCGGCGCTTCGTATGCACCTGGTCTCGACAGCTGTCAGATTCATACTATTCATAGGCACCTGGGCCTAAAATATTGAAATTCTATTTTATTTGGAAGATAATTGATTTTGTAATGGATTACGACTAATACATGGTCGTCGAACTGAAGATTGAACTCTAAAACAGGCGCTCAAAGTCACTGGTATTCAAAATAATTACTATAACTTTGTTAATTTCATGAGAATTGACTTGGAACTATTTTATTTATTTATTTTAGGTAACAATATGACTAAAGTAATGGTTTTCAGAATAAATAAACCTATAAATATGATGAAAATTAAATGCGCGTATTTGTTTTGACAGTTCGTTATACGGTCGGCTCAGTGCTGCCATCTCACCTCCCCATAGCGGCAGAAAAAGTATCAAAAACCCTCATTAACGCACCAAGCAGTTTAAAAGCCAGTGTGGGAGCACCGTTAAACAAAATGGCCGAATCAGTACCTTACTGTGTGGCTTGTAGGAGTAGGTGCCGATGCAGATAGTGCGGCAGCTCAGCTTGATCTCCGTGTCGGTGTTGGGGTGCTCCGCCATGCCGTCATCTGATCAGATAGTAATAACGCTTTTAAGGTTAATAAAATTATATTGTTATTAACCCGGCGGGAGTGTGGCAGGGTATCTCATACCCTGTGTTTGACTTATGTCAATATGTGTAGAGTTTATTTTTGTTTAATTTTTTTCACCACAATCTCGCCGGGTTAACCTTTTTGACGCCATGTCAAATACCAAAGCTGTTAATTGGACGCCACGTCAACAAAATTTCAAAACTGGGTCGCGTTTTATAAAGTTACATTTTACAATTTCGCTGTACGCACGTATTGGCTAGAAAGAGAGGCAAACAGCAAAATTGTAAATTGTAACTTTATAAAACGCGACCCTGATATTGAAATTTACGCACATACATGTAAGTCTTATATACAAGTAAGTATATTGCTCTGTAGTCCAAGACTTATAAATATACTGGTCTTTGGGAGTTGAACCTGCGGTGACATGCGCTGCGGTTGTTGGCGTCTAAAAAGTTAAAAATCCTTTGACATTGATATTCACCCCCCACCTTCCACACCTCCTCTGCTTTGCCTATAGGTTGACTGGTAGAGAATGCCCTTAGCACTAAGTACGCCTTTTGTATGTTAAGATTTTCTTTTGAGCAATTAAAGCAAATAAACTCAAAACAAGAGTTAAACTTTAATCTTTTGCATAGCTAAATAAAATAAGAAAGGCTTATTTTGATCACTTTGTTTTATTTAACTACCAAGGTGATTTTGAGGTAAACCTTTAAGCCCCATGCATAAAATTAAGAATAAATAATGCAACCTTGTCAGTTTAAGTTTAACACTTAAATTGGCAAATATATAAAATCCAACCAGTTGGTAGTAATGCTTCTGGTTTCTGTACTCCATTGTTTTCTGTGTATTTAAGTAAATATATGTATCTGGGCCAGAACAGTAACAGAGTCCCTTTACCAATACAAAGAAGAAGAGGGGTAGACCTCAGAAAAGACGGGCCGATGACATAAGAAAGATGGCCGGACGTCTATGGATGAGAAGAACTCAATATAGGCAAGACTGGAGGAGGCCCATGTATCCACAGGACACACAGAGCCCCACCTACAGAACTGTCATCATAACAGAAAATTTACTTTGTCTGTACCAAGGCTATAAATAAATAAATAATGTATCTGCCTATCTGGGCCATTTTTTCACGTTTCTTGTAACATAGCTATATTTTATATGATTTGTAGTCAGAATTAATGAGCTCTTTAAATCTTAATAGGAGAAAATTTTTCGAAAGAGCTTGTTATTCTGAGTGGAAATCATATTAGAAGTTACAAGTACTAATTTAAAAAAAAAGTGGGGGGGACAACACTGCAAAAAATGGGCCATCTGTCCATTATTATTAAAAATAGTTACACTATTGTATTAGGCTTAGAACCTGTACAAATAGTTGTAAGTGAAGTAAATTAATAAAATAATAAGTAAATTAATAAATAAATGAGCTTATCGCTGCTTCTACGAACTAGATTATAGTGCGCTATATCGTCCCATGACAATAACGTCACGAAAATATCTATATGGCCAATAGTACAGTAAATATATAATAGAAAACGAATAAAAATAATTTCAATAAGACATTGCAACCATGGAAAACAGTTAAGACACCGATAGTCAGATAAAGCAGTCGCCGGAAATAGCAAAATTAATTTACCAATTCCATCCATGTGTAAGTCGAAGTTACCGGGAAACATTCTAACATTGCCCGCCAGTTTGACGACAAATACATGAAATCAAGCGAAAAAAGAAATATAACACGAAACTGATGTGTTTCTGAAGTGTTTTTATAATTTGGAAGTGCAATACAATCACAATACGGTATACGCTTCAGGCCGACTGAAATGTCAAATGTTGGTTGTCAAAATGGACACGTTTAGTTATTGCACTACTTCCAGTATACAAGGTGCCCTGAGATTAAAAGAAGCAAAAAATGTTAAGTGACTTTTGATCAAATCTGCCAATATTTTTTTTTTATTTTATTTTTGATATTTTGAATGCCGCAATACACAAAAAAATGATTTATTTATGAAACGGTTTTAGGAAAAAATCTAATTTTCTCTATAAATAGACTCAATTCAGAAAACTTCATATGACTTTTTTAAGCTCAAATTTGGTTAAAAATCCGCTGTTTTGATTGTTTTCCCCTTCCTCATGGGCACCGTGTATTTTTCTTCAAAGTTTCTTTCACTATTAATACACAAAGAATAGTTATAACACATCATAATAAATTTCAATAAAAATTAATAATTTTTCATAGCAAAAATTAAAAAAATACAAGAAAAAAAGGAATTTCAATGTTTTCGTAACGGTAAAGTGTAACGGAATCACATTTGTTTGTCAATGTCATTTACATAAAACGATTAAAACGTCAATAAGACTTCATTTCACCTTTCACCATTTCGCTATATTGTTATGTTGCGGAACGTATAAATCTTAAATTCTCACAACATCAATTAGAAAATCTTACTTAATTACAAACTACAACTTACAATCCAGTTTACGCCATACATAACATATTATGCAAAGCAAGAAAGTTCCGGTTTCGATGTAATACATATAATGTCGCTCCCTTACATTTCGGTAAAAGCAGAGTCTGAATGGGCTGGAAACCATAAAGACTATCAATTACTTCAAAATCAAGGGCAGGGGAGCAGCAACGGCACCCAAGCCCCTGAATTAATTAAAAAGGAACTTCACGAAAAATCGGACACTCATGACTTAAAGCAAGTGGCAACAGAATCCAGTTCAAATGGTTAGTTAATATTATTAATTTATGAGCTGATTCTTCAATTCCCAGCTATAAATATACGTTAAAATTATCACCATACTCTTTTTTGTATGAAAGGTTCTGGCTGAATATGGGTCAAAATTCTTTTTGTTGTCTTATTTTGTGTCCCTGAAAAACGTGACGCATTGGTGATTTTTGTATGAGATGATGTTTTGTTGTCAATTTCTGATGTATGATTTAAAATCTAGCGTGAAAAAGAAATACAAGTGCAACAGATTTTTTTTTATGTACGAAGTCGAAACAAAATGGTATGAAACAAGACAACGAAAAGAATTTTGACCCATATGGCATGCTGCATGCTTCATCATTATGCTAAGCCAGCACCTATTCTCTGCCATGACACATGGCTTTATTAATTATTGATAAATCCTGAGCTGCATATTTCCTGTAATTTATATTTATTACATCGCTTTTGTACCTTTTTATTGTGAACATCATGTTTGTTGTGGAAATGGATAAAGTCTTTTATCTAGTTACCTACCATCTCTTTCTCAAATCATGAAGGAAAAAGGACAGAGCTAACATTTATTTGACAGATAATTTTAAATAGAGATTGAAAAATCAGCCCTAAATCAAATTTATGATAGTACCTACTAATTTTACTCAAATCAGCGAAACTGTTTTGTCTTCTTTGGCAGCTATGTCACTGAAATTCATAAAGCTATTTCCAGCATGTTCAGAGGCCTAAGAGAATGTTATATTGATTTAAACTTACGCAATTATCACTCATACTTTAAGATGACAAATAGGACATTTCAGGCATAATGTTACACCTGTCGCCAGGGATCAGATGGGCATTTTCACTTCTAGGGACTCCCAATTAGCTTAACTCTCACTAAAAAGTTAACTTCGATGTCAGCTTTGTAACGACAATTAAGCAATAAATGTTAACAAAAATATTTTTTATCATTTAATCCAGCAAGAATACACGTTTATGCAATTTAAAAACATAAATAAAGTGGATTTACGTAAATATTTCATGCTTACTTGTCGTTACAAAACTGACATCGACGTTAACGTTTTTGTGAGAGTTAAGCTAATTGGGTGTCCCTAGAAGTGAAAATGCCCAGATACCGGTTTTTTCTCCATACAAAAGAATGTTTTTAAATGAATTGTTTCATTCTTCGGTGTGTAAAGTTAATGGAGTAATTTAAAAATACGATGTTGTTAATTACATAACATTTTGAGGACTACATATGGAGTATAAGAGAATTATAACTAATGTGAGACTCAAACATATTTAAATATTTATCAAACGGATTACTCACGTAATTTATGTCGATAATTGCTCTAGCAGAGCGCAAGCCCGCAGTATACATAGGGCTTTGGTCGCGGGTACTCCATGATGAGGATCCTCTAAATGGATCGAAAAATGTCGAGCAATTATCGACTTAAATCACGTGAGTAACCCGTTTGATAAATATTTAAATATGAGTATAAAACATTTTGAAATATTGGGATATTTAGAGTTTTTTCTAAAAAAAAACAGTTCTGATTCCTACCTGTCGCAGGCAGACTCAGGCAGAGAGGCAGGGAGGATTAAGTACTGTTGGTTGTTAAAATATGCATAAGAATGTTGTTTTGCAGTAGACTTTTTGTGTAAATTCGAGTGAAGGTAGCTTGTAATATTTGGGTTTCTTAGTAAAACACTTCATACATCTACTATGCTACAATTTCGTCCAGGGAAAGAAAAACATGTCTCACTTACCCACCTTGACTATCCTCGTAAGGCCAAAACCTTATACAGGGTGGTCCAAACCTTGACGTCAAAAAATTTTTTTTAGGTTCCCTACGTCATGGGCTATCAGAATAAACCCCATGTATGTTAGCCGATTTTTTGTAGTTTTCGAGTTATGAATTTTTGAATTTTTTTTTTTTGAGAAATTCTGGAATGAAGAAATTTATTGATAAAAAAAAACTATTGTGTTTTTTAATATTTTCTTTTTGTAAAAGTATAACTACAAATAAAGCATTTACTGACAAAAAAATTAGCGTCCTCACTTTGATACAAGTAGGATAAAAAATACCAAATTCAAAATTTTACGTTAAAAATGCATCAAAATAGCATTAATGTACGTAAATAAAAAAAATAAAACATATCCCAAGGATTTTTGGTAATGTAATGACTGCCCTATGTCGTTAGAGTCCCCTTTCTTGTATATAAGGATAATGTCGGATTTCGACCACTGTTCAGGTGTCTCTTCTGTTTCCAGTATAAGATTGAACAGGTAGGTTAATGGTAGAGTCAGTAGAGATTGAGCTGTTTTTAAGGCTTCGTTGGTTATATTGTCTGAGCCTGGGCTTTTGTCGTTTTTTAACCTCTTTATAGCAAGTGCGACTTCATCTTCTGTCATTTGTGGCGGTGGTTTTATGTTTGTGTGTTCTTTGTTAGACCTGTTAGACCTGTAAGTGCTATTAGGGGCCGTATTCGTTTTATAGTTAGTATCTTTGTATAGGGTTTTATAGAATTCTGTTGCCACATTTACAATGTCATCACGTTTGTTCAGTGTTTTTTCCGGCCATACTTAGTCCGTCGATCCAAGTTTTGTTGGTCTGCAATTCTTTAAAAGCTTTCCTTGAGCTTCCCAGATTATTTAAGTGTTTTTCTATAGTATTTCTTCTGTAATTGGCGTAGTCTTGTTTTATGTATTTGCTGGTTATTTTATATAGGGCTGATAGCTCGTTCTTTGTGGAGCGTGTTTTCTTTTTTGTATGTTGTAGTTCTTGTCTTCTTTTAAATAATGCCAAAGTGCGATCACTTAGGATATTGTGTGGCTTGTTTATGTTTTTTGATATAATTTGAGCACACTGCATGCTAGATGTAATTGATTTTATTATTTGGTCGTGGTATGTTTGTACTGAGTGGTTATTTGGGTAATTTAGGAGATTTGGTAGATGTGAAGTGATGGCCTCTATGTATTTAGATTTCTGCAGATCATCTTTTAATGTAATATTTTGGCAGCATCGATATCCATTTCGGCTCTTCTTTTGATTCCTCAGAGTCATTGTCGCTCTAACAGCTCTATGATCAGTAGGGAAATTTAGGTTCAGTACTTCCATATTTTCAAAACAGCCTGGTTGGTTGGAAAGAATAAAATCAATTTCATTTTTATGTTTTCCGCATGGTGATCTCCAAGTCCATCTACGGCTAAGTTTTTTCTTAAAGCAAGTATTCAATATTGTAAGGTGATTCTCAAGGGCAAAGTCGATTAGTTTTTGTCCCCTCATGTTTCTTACACCGTATCCATTTGGTTTCATGATTAGGTATTCGTTTTTCCTAGGCTGTCCAATTTTTGCGTTCATATCACCTATGACCACATAATTTTTGTGAGCCACTTTGATGGCCTTGTGTAAGGTAGTGTAAAAGGTCTCAATATCTTCTTCGCTGGAAGCTTCGGTGGGGGCATATGCTACTATGATGGAAAAGGGGGAGCCTTGTATGTTAAGATTTAATATTGCAACTCTTTCAGTGATGCCAGTATAGCTCTCTATGTTTTTTTTGTGAGTTTTATTTATTAAGAATCCAACTCCATATTTCCCCGCAGTGCTGCCTGTATGACATAGTATGAAGTTGTCATATTCCTCTATTTTGTGCCCCAATCTTCTTATTTCTGTTAACCCGATAATATCATATTTCACTTTTTGGAGTGCTTCATTTAATTCTATTAGTCGCTCATATGATGATAGCGTTCTAACATTGTATGTCAATATGTATAATTTATTCAGATTTTGGTGGTTATCATTTAAATTCACTTTATTTTTCACATTTCTGTTTTCAATATATGGTGGAGGGTAGTGGTCTTTCTCCCCACGGGGACCAGCCGGGTTGGGGAATGTTTTGTTTCTTTCATTATATTTGTTTATACTAGGTATGAAATTCCAGTTCGATGGTAGTTTCTGAGTGTGGAAGGAGGCCGTTGGTTGCTAGTTATTGGAGGTTGTGGAGGCTGTAGAGGGAATGGAGTTTGATCTTGCACGCATCAAATCAAATGCATTAGCATGAGTATTTTTTGAAGTTTGGTGTTTTTTAGGTTGATTTGAATATTGTGGTGAGGATGAAGGCATCCTCTTTCTTTTATTTTCTTCATTTAAAACAATAAGTTTGTCATAGTTAATGAATGCTGTGTTCCCCTTTTCTCTTTCTTCCTGAACCCTGGTATATAGTTCCTTCCTTTTGTTAACAATCTCTTTTGGGTAGTCGTCACTGATAAAGGCATCTTTGAATTCTTTTTTCGCTCTCATTATTTGACGTTTCTTCATTTCCCTCACAAAAGAGACTAGAACTGGCCTTGTCTTTCCTTCTTGATTATTTTTTCTTCCTACTCTGTGTATTTTGTTTATATCGTTTTCTGTAATCATAATGTTGAGGTCTCTAACGACATAGCAAATTACAGACCGATTAGTCTACTACCGGCCATATACAAACTGTTTTCCTCTATCCTAAATAATAGGATAAGTACTGTCATAGAAATGAAACAGCCCATAGAACAAGCTGGATTTCGAAAGGGATTCTCGACAATGGACCATATACATACGCTCGAGCTAATTATTGAAAAATACAACGAGAAGCAGAGGGCCCTCTACATTGCCTTTGTTGATTACAAAAAAGCCTTTGACACTGTATCCCACGCCAGCATTTGGCAATCCCTAGAGGACCACGGAGTTGAAGATACCTACACGAATATTATTAAAAGTATATACCACAACAATAAAGGAAAAATAAAGCTAGAGAGAAAAGGACCCACTTTCAACATTCAGAGAGGAGTAAGACAGGGAGACCCATTATCGCCAAAGCTTTTTATTGCTATCCTAGAGTCAGTCATTAAAAAATTAAACTGGAATAACAAGGGATTAAATATCAACGGGAAAAACCTAAACCACCTTCGTTTCGCGGACGACCTGGTCCTATTGTCCGAATCTGGCCAACAACTACAAAATATGATACATTCACTGAACACAACAAGCAATGAAATAGGTCTAGAGATGAACCTGACTAAAACCATGTTAATGACAAACAGCAACAAAATAGACATACTAGTTGATAACAAACCACTTATATACACAGATAGCTACATCTACCTCGGCAAACAAATAGGTTTCTCAAGAGATCACAGTGAACAGGAAATAGCAAGAAGAGTACAAAACACTTGGAATAAGTATTGGAGCCTTAAGGAGATCTTTAAAAGCACTTTACCAGCAAGTATAAAAACTAGAGTTCTAAATTCCTGCCTTTTGCCTTGTCTAACATATGCATCTCAGTCATGGAAATTCACAACAAATGTTAAAAACAAAATAGTCTCTTGTCAAAGGGGAATCGAGCGTAGCATGATGAGTATAAAGAAAGTGCAAAAAATACGTCATTCAAAAATACGAAATTTAACTAAAGCCATTGACGCCCTTACTTTTGCTCAAAAGCTCAAATGGAAGTGGGCGGGACATGTGGCTCGACTACAGGATGACAGGTGGACTAAAAGAGTCACATCTTGGAAAGGTCCAGTTGGTAAGCGTCGCAGAGGAAGACCTCATACGAGATGGGAGGATGATGTCATCAGAACTGCTGGTCCTTCCTGGATGCAAATAGCTGAAGACCGGGATAAATGGAATAGTTTGGAGGAGGCCTATACCCGAATAGGGGTTCTTGCATCGCAAGGTTCTTAGTATTAAGTATTTTTCATGTAAAAAATTGCAAGAAATAAAAGGCTTTTTTATTTTATTTTATTTTAATGACTGCCCTAGACCTTAAACCTTCTTAAAACAAAAAAAAAAGTGATACTTAGTATTGAGGATTTTTCGGAGTAGTCGGTCAAATAAACTAAAAAAGCTTAAAATTTTAAAGTAGTAAAAAATTACTTGAATAACTACACAAATTGAGTTTTCGTGGTATTTTCTGTCTTTGTTTATTGATAAGAACAACAAACAGACGAAATTTCACTTTATTTTTAAATAAAAAATTTAGAAGTTTTTTTTTTAAGTTTATTTGACCGACTACTCCGAAAAATCCTCATTATTAAGTATCACTTTTTTTTTGCTTTTACGAAGGTTTAAGGTCTAGGGCAGTCTTTACATTACCAAAAATCCTTGGGATATGTTTTATTTTTTTTATTTACGTACATTAATGCTATTTTGATGCGTTTTTAGCGTAAAATTTTGAATTTGGTATTTTTTATCCTACTTATATCAAAGTGAGGACGCAAATTTTTTGTCAGTAAATGCTTTATTTGTAGTAATACTTTTACATAAAGAAACTAGTTAAAAAAACCCAACAGTTTTTTTTATTAATACATTTTTTCATTCCAGAGTTTCTCAAAAAAAAATTTTCAAAAATTCATAACTTGAAAACTACAAAAAATCGGCTAACATACATGGGGTATATTCTGATAGCTCATGACGTAAGGAATCTAAAAAAAATTTTTTGACGTCAAGGTTTGGACCACCCTGTATGTTGTTGTCATTGATTATTTATACAGCAAGTTTCAAAATATTATTAATTAAAAGTTTTTTAAACTTAATGTTTTTGTCCAGAACCAGCAGAGATAAAAGTTGAGCCCAGAGCACCCCTTCGAGTGGCGACGCCAGGCTACCACCGCAGGTATGTAAAAAGTGTAGTTCTAGGAACGGTTCCTGCCTTTATATTTCCTGACTTTTGACGTGACAACGTCTTATAAATTGGTTTGCCGGGTGACACTTCAAGAAACTGCGTTACGCTCCGCTCACGTTATGCGCTCACAATGAGAGCGAGTGAGAGGCACGCGTCCCTTCCACTCGGGCATGGTTAGCCCGCCTAAGAGCGTTGTCACGTAAAACTTTCGCCCGTATACCGACTTTACAGGCAACCAATTTTTTTTTTTGTTGTTGGCCATATCTTTTTATTGATTTTATAATCATCAAATATCGAGTAAGTTTGGTCGAAAAAAATCATAGCGATATGTTTAGGCACATTGTTTTATAATCGTTCAAACGCAAAAGAAGTAAGTAGTAAATTAAGGGTTTGTTTCATATGTGTTATTTCATCTAAAAGGCAACGTAACTTATATTATCAACGTTACTTATATTTCTTATTAAGTAATAACCCTTCCCTTTTGGCTTGGCCATAGTCGGGTGATAAAGAGGTAATCAACGGCATTGAAAATAATACACTTCAAAAAATGTATACTCCATAAGACATTGAATGCAATTATTGTCATTTCATTGCGTATGCCAGCGATAGAATATCATCATCTCAGCCATAAGACGTCCACTGCTGAACATCAGCCTCCCCTCTGGACATCCACATGTACCGGTTAGATGCGACCTGCATCCAGCGTGTCCCGGCGATCTTCATAAGGCCGTCTATCCATCTTGTGGGTGGGCATATATGTTATAGAATATAAGTTGAGTTAATTATTATTTGTATCAAATTATAAATATTAGATGTCATATACCAAAGAAAAACGACCAAGATCACCTATGTCCGAGGTGGGGACCCACGTACTCAGCTTTCGCGGCTGATGCCTGTACCCCTCGGCCACTCGGTCTTAGCAACCACTGGTCAAATTTCTCGGGTATATGCAATCCCTTACAAGGCTAGGCGCCTTTGACCATTCTCTAAGGGCAAGCACTAACTACATGCCTGCACCTCCTATTTAGAATACTTTACAGTTTTCTAGAATAGCTAGAGAGAGATGGTGCTGCCATCTATTGAACATATTGTGAAAACACAAATCAAATTATTTATTAACTAAATATTTTGATTTGTACTTTTAATTTTTTCTCCAGTAGTCACACTACTTAATACTATATAAATTATAAATATTAGATGTCATATACCAAAGAAAAACGACCAAGATCACCTATGTCCGAGGTGGGGTCCCCACCTCGGACATTATTTTCACAATATGTTTTATTATTTGTATCTTAAAACAGTTTGAAACGGACGTGGTTGATGTTATAAACCTACTCAATATCGATAAAAAAATGTTTCTCACCCTACTTTGATTGCGACAGTCTTTTTTTTTATGTTGGCACAACAAAGTGGCTCCACTCCACCTGATCGTAAATGAAAAGTAGAGCCCGAATCGCGGCGGCAGCGAACAGGAGACAATCAGTAACCAGTCTTTTGTTTTGCTATGGATTTTCCGGACTATAAGTCTCAGAACCACCCGAACTCTTCTAGATGGGCATGCCCAGAATGCGGCAAGCTATCCTGGTCTCCGGCCCACCTCCGCATCCACATGCGAGTCCACAGCGGCGAGCGGCCTGCGTGCTGTCACGTCTGCGGCGCACGGTTCCGCACGCAGGGGAACTTGGCGAGGCATATCCGAGCGCACACAGGAGAGAAACCTTTCGCGTGCGAGCATTGTGACCGGAGGTGAGTGCAGCGATGAGAGCGTATGGGGTAGACTTCCGAACGCACAGAAATCTTATAGTCTGCGAGATCTTAGAATGAACTTTTGACATTTATAAATTAATCCTTATTATTATGAGGGTAAGCCCTTTTTTCGATAGACTTGACGTATACATATAACTCATATAAGGGTAATTTATGAACTGTCAAATGTTCGTTCTTAGAAATCGACGACTATAGTTATGTTTAACGAGGTAAGGTGCACCATGTCGAAATGGAATTCGCAACTATTAGAAATATAAGCTAATTTAATGTATACATTTGGCATAATCTGGTCCGAAATGAAATTAATAAGATTCGGGGACAATGTTAAATAGGTTAACTTGACACCAAGCTAGGTTTTTTTTCCGTGGATGTTATTGTAAAATACGTGAACATAATATATCTGTAAAAATATAAACTTTATACACAAAAAAAGATAATCCATCATTCATTCATCAAATCAGTGAAGTAAGATGCAAAAGTTAATTCAGAAATATCTTCCCTTGCAGGTTTACGCAAAAGTCTGTGCTGATCAAGCACGTTCGAATCCACACAGGAGAGACACCATACTCTTGCAACATCTGCCACAAACAATTCTCTCGCAGTTTTACTCTTGCCTGCCATCGCCGCGTCCACGGTGCCGTCAAAGAAAAACCCCCTGTTCGGCCATTACCGCCACCCCCAGAAAAGTGGACATGTGATGTGTGTAATAAAACATTTAAAAATAAATCCTACAGACATTCGCATATGTTAATACATACTCGAACTAAACAATTTAAGTGTGATATGTGCGAGAAAAAGTTTACAAGTGAAGAGACTTTAATTAAACATATAACAGTGCATCAAGTTAAATGTGATGTTTGTAAGAAAGAGCTAAAATCTCAAGCTAACTTAGCTCGACATATGTTAGTACACACAGGCGAGCGACCGTTTCCTTGTAATTATTGTAGCAAGAGATTTACACAGAAATCAGTGTTAATCAATCATGAGAGGATACACACTGGTGAAATGCCATATGAGTGTCAAATATGTTCGAAAAAGTTTTCTAGAAGTTTCACGTTGGTGAATCATTTGAAGAGAATTCATTTGAGAGACAAAGTTGAAATAACGGAAAACAATTTTTCTGAACCTAAAAAGGAAAACTCTAATCGTAATAAGGAAACTTTTGAACCTAAGGAGGAAACTTTTGAACCTAACATAGAAACGACACAACCAGAGATAGCAGATTGTGAAATGAAGCCTTTTTGGTGTGAAAATTGTGATAATTGGTACAACAGTACAGAATTTTACACTCACGATTGTTCTCAAAGAAATAAATTAGATATGAGCGATTTTTTTGAAGATAATGAACCAGTCATCGATTATAGCGATAGTGAATTAGATAGAAATGAACGTCCAGATGATTATAGAGATACAGTCACCTTAGAAAAGAATGCAGTCATCAATAAAATTGATGATGAACAAAGGCATGATTTCAATATTTCGGTAAAAAATGTGGATACACACGATAATGGGCCAATACGAAATGATGATCTTACGATTCCATTCGAACAAATAGAAAATACAGTGGTTAACAATGAAAAAATAGCAAATGTACGCGAAAAATGGCCTTGCAAGCTTTGTAAGAAGACATTTAAAAAGAAAACTCAATACCAAGTGCATGTAAAAGCCCACGACACTAAGGGCTATTGTGAAATTTGTAAAAAGCATTTTAATAGTAACGGTAACTTGATCAGACATATGCTGATTCATTCAGGAGAGAAACCGTTCGCCTGTAAATTCTGTAACAAGAGATTTACTCAAAAAAGTGTCTTAATCAAGCATGAAAGAATACATACAGGTGAAATGCCTTATTCTTGTGATATTTGTGACAAGAAATTTGCGCGAAGCTTTACTTTATTGAACCACAAGAAAGTGCACAGTACAGTCAAACCGTTTTCCTGTCAATACTGCCCTAAGGCATTTACTCAACGAAGCGCTTTGATGATCCATGAAAGGAATCACACTGGGGATAAACCATTTTGCTGTAAAATCTGTAATAAAAAGTTTACTAGCAACAGCACTTTAACAAATCATAATAAGGTTCATAATGGCATCAGGCCATTTTTATGTGAGATTTGCAACAAGCAGTTTACCACTAGTAGTAATTTTAACAGTCATATGAGAATACACAGAGGAGACAAGAGGCATACTTGTGAAATATGTCAAATGAAGTTTTACACAAATAGCAGTTTAACAAAGCATAAGCGAGTTCATACTAATAAGGTTAGTTGACAGACTTGATAATAAAATTGGGTGTAAAATACCGCTTTAGTAAGTAACCTATGGACGCCTACAGGTGCATAGGTAATATATGCGAGTTGCTGTACCTTAAGGTTTCAGGGTCGATCGCAACTGGAGTGAGTGATCTTCCGTGGGTTCCTATTTGAGCGCTCGTGGCTTTATTCACTGCACATAATTGTGGATAACATAACTTGACCCCGTTATTTTAATATATTTTTCGTAATAAAATAACGGGTATTGTTTTTGTGTTTAATATAAGTATTAACTATCTCCAGATATGCAAAGTGGAGACGGTGCCAGAAGACCCGAGCAAGCAATACTGTTGCAGCGTGTGTCGACGGCGCTTCGCCAACGTGTATCTTTTGGAGCGCCATGCTCGATCTCATTCAGGGGAGAAACCGTATGAGTGCGAGGAGTGCCATAAAAAGTAAGCGTTATGTAAAATTAAACAACAACGCTAAATCTATAAAAAGTTAACGACCGATAGTATAGATCCTATATCATTAGAGAACATATAAAAACGTTTGCATTTGATTGTCTTTATATGGAACTTTATGTTTGATTAATTGATTGTTAACAGGTTCGCGCTCAGTGGTGATCTGAACCGCCATCGTCGTTCCCACAGTGGTGAGAAACGCTACGCCTGCGAAATATGCAGCAAGCACTTCACTAGGAGCGGCACGCTCAAGCACCATCGGAAGCTACACGAGGCTCAGACGGGAGATTCAAACATCCATAGGCTACTGTAGCTGCTTACCATCAAACGGCCCGCAAATAATGCTCTGTTAAAGTAATTCACTCATATATTTGAGACCAAAAATTGCTCAATATGTTACGTCAGTACATGGTGAAGATTCAATCGAATCGTTTTAAAATGTTGACTAGCAATATGCTGAGCCCCAGACACTACGCGTTTACGATTATTTAAGCGAAATTGAAATTTACGAATTACCGCGTATGTCGCTATTGTTTCGGTGACGTTGACAGCTGTAGCCGTCGTTGGCGTCGTAAATATTTTGAAAATGAAAATATTTTTTTATTTTTTGAAAATATTTTTTTTTGCAATAAATTTTACAAAGTGACATTTGGGTTGAGACTTCCTATTAAGTAAATGAATACCTGTATCAGGAAGTCGAAGTCGTAGTCACGATTTTCCGTTGTCGTCTATGGCCGACTGTGACGGTCAAAGGGTTAAACACAAAACTCTCGTGAGACTTATTCATACTAACATTATACAGGGTGGTCCAAACCTTGACGTCAAAAATTTTTTTTTAGATTCCTCACGTCATGAGCTAGCAGAATATACCCCATGTATGTTAGCCGATTTTTTGTAGTTTTCGAGTTATGAATTTTTGAAATTTTTTTTGATAAATTCTGGAATGAAGAAATTTATTAATAAAAAAACTACAAAAAATCAGCTAACATACATGGGGTATATTCTGATAGCTCATGACGTGAGGAATCTAAAAAAAATTTTTTGACGTCAAGGTTTGGACCACCCTGTATTTCATGTGGGTTACTGGCATTTTTTAAGTCAAGAAATGCTCGAAGTGTTTCACCCTGTATATGAGGAGCTACGTCGCGCAGCCATGGCGGCTCTAGATAAAGCTCCTCATATACGGAGCGAAACATGTCGAGCATTTCGACTTAAAAAAATGAAATATAATTTTAGCAAGTGAATCTTTTATGTTTTAAGTTAGCAGTTGAAATTCAAAAAATACAGAATTCTTGCTTTCTTTTTCGTTTCACTTCATCATCATCATCATCCTGTCGCAGTCCACGGCTGGACATAGGCCTCCCCAATTTCGCGCCACTGTGTTCGATTTTCGGCTGCTCGTATCCAGCTTCTGCCAGCCATCATTTCACTTATTAGGTGTTAATTCCATTTTGACCTCATATTCTTGTCAGATTAATATTTCATAAATGTGTACATATATTTAATTGTATTTTTTGATATTTCTAGTTAATATAAAATATATTATGTTATGGACAATTTAACTGCTTCATTAAAACCGCTGTATTCGCAGTAAAATTTTGTTTGAATAAATGGAATACTACAAAAAAATCATTTGATTTTATTTGCCCATGATTAAAACTGTATTTCTACAGAACATATTGCGAAAGTACAAATCAAACTATTTATTAACTAAATATTTTGATTTGTACTTTTAATTTTTCTCCAGTAGTCACACTACTTAATACTATATTAATTATAAATATTCGATGTCATATACCAAAGAAAAACGACCAAGATCACCTATGTCCGAGGTGGGGAACGAACCCACGTACTTAGCTTTCGCGGCTGATGCCTGTACCCCTCGAGGGACGAGGACTTTTGTTTCCGTGGGTTTTCCTTGAATTCCGCGTCACTCGCGTATAAATTAGTCGGCGGGAGATGTTCTCGACTCGACCTGGCGTACGGAACGGTAAGCGGTAATGTCACGTCTTTCCCAGTCCGGAAAATATAAAAGGGTAGATTTAAGTGGATAGGAATGCCAAGATCAATTAGAGATGTGAAAATATGGTCATGATATAATATTAGTGGCAGTAAGGATACATTTGTCACCACCTCAACTCCTCCTGCGGGTGTCGTAAGAGTCGACTAAGGGATTGAAGTGTCATTGACCACTATTTGATAAAACATTGATGATAGGCAGCAGCGTCATCATAGTGGACACATTACTGCGATCGCCAATCCGCTTGCCCAGCGTGGCGATTATGGGCATTTGCCTCCTAATGCGTTTATACGCATAGTTAATAGGAGAGGCCTACGTCCACTAATATATTTATTTATTTATTTAAACTTTATTGCACAATATAAAAGAGTACAAATGGCGAACTTAACGCCTTAAGGCATTCTCTACCAGTCAACCATTGGGCTAAACATGAAGCTTTGGTTTGGTGCAGGATTTAAACTTTAGTGATATTGATTCTTTAATCAAGTTAATTATTATTATGATAATATTAGTAAGTTAAACCGGTAAGTTTCTTACCGGTTCTTCTTGGGTTAGTGGTGTAGGGTTAGAACCAGAAGTAGTTTTTATTTTATGTGTAACTTAGACCATTCAAAAGAGTTTGTTGCTATTCCAATTTGAATAAATAATCATTTGACTTTGACTGTACACACATGTAGTTTATACAGTCTCAACTTTCCTAGCTTTCTAAACATCTAAGGTTTAAAGACATTTACGGCTTATTCACAATCCCTATAAATATATCCATAGGGTTAAATTGTCATTTCCTTTTCTCCAAATATATAAAAGAAAAGGACAGCTAATATTTATCTTACATTTATTTTATTCGGTAGTGGAACAGGTTTATTCTTATAAAGATTTACATCACTTCCATACGAACATGATCATTGCATATATAATACTTTACATGGATGTTTTCATCGCAAGAATACATACAAAATCACATTAATGGTAGACAACAGAAGAATTCAACTTAAATTTTAACATAAAAAGTGAAAATAAATTGCACATGTGAATATTAAAACAACATACATGTGAGAAGTTGTTTGTGATTAGGTAGATATTTATTTATAACAACACGAAAGTCAATTTTTTTAATGATATATTTAGCTAGTTCCTTTTTGTTTTCAGGGGCTTTTTTACATCTTTATGAACATTACCCATATGACTATTCAGATTAGATTTAGACTTAAAACTTTTATGACAATGCTCACAGCCATAAGGCCTCTCACCAGTGTGTATTCTCATATGTTTCACTAGAAGATGCTTAATTAGAAATCCTTTTTCACAAACAGTACACTTATGCGGTTTCTCATCAGAATGCTGCATCATATGATACTTCCAAGCTTTTTTAGTCTTAAACTTAACATTACAGCTATCACAGGAAAATGGTGTTTCTGTACTATGTATCGCCACAAAGTGATTTTTAAGTTGAGTTTTTAAGGCGAACGCAGAATCGCAGTCCGTACATTTATGAGGCCTTGGCTTGTTTTTATCGTGGATTTTTCTATGCGACGTCAAATCTGAGTTAGTGTAAAAGGCTTTATTACATATATCACAAACGAAATTCTTCTGCCCTGTATGTAGCCTCATATGTATTTTCAAGTTCGAATCCCTTGAGAAGCGTTTGTAACAGACTTGGCATTCATATGGTTTCTCACCAGTGTGTGACATTATATGCATATCAAGCTTACTCTGAGAAATAAATTGTTTATCGCAGTACGTGCAAGGTAAGCTATCACCGGTGTGTAATTTCATGTGCTCTTTCAATCTCCACTGCGCTGGAAACAACTTACTACAAACTTCACAAGAAAATGGCTTAACTGAGAGGTGTTTCGCGGTCATATGAATTTTCAAACTGTATTTGGCTTTCAACTTCAATCCACATTCAGGACATGGGATGCCCTCTGTGTTTCCAGATGGTTCTTTATGCTCGTCTTTATGAGCCTCAAACAACTCGGGGCTTGGAAACTTTTCTTGGCAAATATCACAGATATACAACTGATCAATTTGATCCGAATTATGTATAAGTAAATGAGTGTCTAAGTCAGACTCGTAATTGAATATGCAAGTGCAATGTGGACATGGGAACTGTCTCCGGACATGTTCATTCAGGTGTCTGGTCACTTGGAAGAGCTTGTCGAAGACTGCACCACAGATGTGGCAAGGGAAGTGACCTGGTTCATCTGATGTAGAGCTGATGGTCGCTGAAAACATCAGAGTGTTTAGGTGTTTTTGAATATTAACAAGATTTTGGGAGTAAGAAGATTATATTAGTATCTAATCTGTACCATTACATATTTTGTTAATTTCATTGGTTGATTTTATGCTCAAATGCTCAATTAAATAGCTATATTAATTAATTCCTATACTTGCATGGAACTCAACAGTAAAATTAAACAGTCAGTTTAATATATAAAAAAAAAAAGTATGGCCTGTCCAACGATCTCAGAGCCAAAAGCCATAAAGATAAGGTAATTAGTCATCGATTGTCACAAGAGCGTAAGTGATTACTTACATTATACAAAAATCTGACTTCACTGTTTGTACTAAGGTTCAATATCTAATAATGACATCGCTACTAATGCAAGATTTACAAGTGCAATAAAAAAATATTAGGTAGGGTAGGGTTGTAACAATCGGAAATTTGTTAACAAGGGTCGCGATTTATAAAGTTACAATTTACAATTTTGCTGTTTGCCTCTCTTTCTAGCCAATAAGTGCGTGCGTTAGAGAGGCAAACAGCGAAATTGTAAAATGTAACTTTACAAAACGAGACCCTGTATTTCGTATTCAAATTCAATAGGTATTATGAAATATTTAGGTTTTAAGGACTTGTCTACGGTTCCGGTTGTCAGATAACGAATACGTCTATTACGATTGCTCCTCGAAATATTTAGAAATAAATTATAATCAACACTGCACCAAGTTGGAAGTGACACATTTTGAAGCCTAACACAGTGATTTAATGAAAACACGTAAAATCCGACTAAAAAACATCACAACTAGCGAAGAAATCCTGCGGAAAAACAGCGCAACGGATATTTGAGGTTAGAAGTGTCAACAATACAAGGAATTGTTTTTCAAGATCACCCTCAAACGTCACTGTCAGTGTTGCCATTGCAAAAACAACAACCAGTTACGTTCCATTTCACGCAAAAATGAATAGCTCACTGCAATTACTTTTCGATAACCTTAAAATCGAGATGGATAAACAAGCAGCAGGTATCCATAACTCTGTCACAGCAACTTTATCTAAAGAAATGGATATGAAACTGTCACCGCTGGTAGAGGAAAACAAAAAGTTACGAGAAAAAATTGAAAAACTGGAAGAAAAAGTAATTAATTTAGAAAAGAAAAATAAAGAAAATAATATAATACTCTTCGGCTTAATTGAAGAGGAACAATCTTCAGAAGAACTATGCAATGTGGTCAAACAAAAAATCCAAAGCGATCTCAACATACAACTAACAGATAATGATATAAATAAAATACACCGACTAGGGAGGAGGAACCTGGAGGGAAAGACAAGACCAGTACTTGTTTCCCTAGTCAGGGAAACAAAAAAGCGAGAAATAATGAAAGCTAAAAAAGGGTTTAAAGATATTCATGCAAGTGAAGATTACCCGAAAGAAATTGTTAATAAGAGGAAGGAGTTGCAAATAAGGGTCCAAGAGGAGAGGGAAAAAGGGAATATCGCGTACATAAACTACGATAAACTCGTTGTCAAAGAAGACAAAGATAGCAGGAAGAGAATGCCCTCCACATCGCCCCAAGACTCCAACCAAGCGAAGAAATATCAAACTTCCAAGGATATCCGGACAAACGCTTTCGACTTGATGCGAACAAGAACTAACTCTACTTCCTCAGCTCTCTCAACAAACTCAAATATATAGCAACTAACACTTACAGCCTCCTCCAAAAATCAAAATCAGATAAAACAACAGAACCGGAAAAAGAAACCAAATAAATTAGACATAACCAACATACATACAAACACCCCAAGCCGGCTGGTCACCGTGGGGGAAGAAGACCAAAACCCTCCATCTTTAGAACCAAAAAGGATCTTAGATAAATCAAAAACCTTAAAAATAGGAACTTACAACGTCAGATCTCTGTCATCCACAGAAAGATATTTGGAGCTAACATATGCTCTAGAAAATATTGACTGCGACATACTTGGTTTAGCAGAGGTGCGAAGACTAGGCTGTCAAATAGAAGAATACAATAGCCATGTTCTATGCTACATAGGAGAAACCAAGGGACTGTTTGGAGTTGGCTTTCTTATACGGAAAGAACTGAAAAATGTCATTAAAAACTTTATTGGGATCTCAGAAAGAGTGGCACTATTAAAAGTTGAAATCGAAAACGTACCAATTACCATAATACAAACTTATGCTCCAACAGAAAGCTCAACAGAAGAAGAACTTCAAAAATTTTACGAAAACCTTCAGACAAGCCATACACTGGCAGACAGCACGGTGGTGGTGTTGGGAGATTTCAACTCAAAAATTGGAAAACCAACACCAAATGACAACTTAATAATGGGTAATCATGGTTATGGCGAACGCAATGCCAGAGGAGAATGCCTTATTAACTATGCGTATGAACATAATTTATCAATAATGAACACCTTCTTCAAGAAAAAGGAAAGTAGAAAATGGACATGGTGTTCGCCTAATCACAAAACCAAGAATGAAATTGACTTCATACTAACCAACAAGCGAAAACTTATCAGTAATATAGAAGTTCTAGCTAATATTAACTTCCCAACAGATCACAGACTTGTACGGGCTACACTTCTCCTGTCGCAATCTAAGAGTAGCAGAGCCAATTTTTGCAACAGACCAAATCTACCCAAAACCGGGGCAGAAATAGAAAAATTTATCATAAAACTAAAAGAGAACACACATAACCTCACTATAACCAACATCTGTAAGGAAAGCAGTGAAAGCACCCAAGAATACTATGACAAGCTCCAAAAAGCTATATTGGAAAGCTTAAAGATGAAATATGAAGTAAACAAAGGCAACGAAATTTTTAGTGAAACAACAAAATCCCTACTCAGGCAGCGTGCAGAGTTAATAAGATTAAAAAGCAAAACGAAAGAACAGAAATTAGAACTGAGTGCGGTATTCAAAAAAACAAGCAAAGCAATAAAAAGAGACTACCAAGAACACAGACAAAACATAATTCAGAAAAACCTCAAAACCTTCAGAAGCACAAAAAGGGCATATAAACAGCTCACAACACACAGGGATTGGATCACAAATCTAGAAGATAATCAGAAAACATTAACTACATCCAGAGAAGAAATATTGGCCACCGCAACTAGCTTCTATAGAAAACTCTATGGAAAGAGCCATAATGAAGAAGAAGACCTTGCGGAAGCTGAGATTCCGTATCTTGACGAAGCAGATATTACCTGCCCTATCACAGAATCTGAAGTCTTGGCACACATTAAGTCATTAAAAGCAGAGAAGAGCCCGGGGCCTGACGGGATAACCAATGAAGCACTGAAACTTGGATCTCCAGTCCTGGGAGGCCTACTAACAGACTTATTCAACTTAGTAATTGAGACTGAAGTTGTACCAAAGCAGTGGGGTTGCTCCGATATAATACTTCTGTACAAAAAGGGAAACCCACTTGAGATCAGCAACTACAGACCGATAAGCTTAATACCAACAATTTATAAACTTTTTGCCTCAATCCTACTCGAAAGAATAAGCAAGAATATAGATGCTCAGCAACCAGTGGAGCAGGCCGGGTTCAGAACAGGATTCTCAACAATGGATCACATCCATACTATTGAGCAAATTATTGAGAAACATAAGGAGTACAACAGTCTGCTTTTTATAGCCTTTATAGACTATAGCAAGGCCTTTGATTGTGTAAGTCATACTGCAATCTGGAAAGCACTGAAAGCCTGCAAAATTAACCGTAAATACATCAACGTCATCCAAAACCTCTATAGTAACAGCATAAGCAGATTAAAACTTGAAAAAAGAGGTAATGAAATAGCAATAAATAGAGGGGTTCGACAGGGTGACCCGCTATCACCAAAGCTGTTTATTGCTATCCTGGAAGAAATTTTCAAGAAACTGGACTGGAAAAAGAAGGGAATAATCATACAAAACAAGTACCTAAGCCACCTGAGGTTTGCCGACGACGTTTCCATATTTTCGACGAGTGCCAGGGAGCTAGAACAACAATTAAATGCACTTGCCCAAGAGAGTTCTAAGGTAGGCTTGGAGTTAAACACTGAGAAAACCAAAATAATGACAAATAGCCCCAACCAACCACAAATAAATGTAAGAGGGAAACAGATAGAATATGTGAACAGTTACATCTATCTTGGGAAGCAAGTATCATTCAACACAGACAGTACTGAAGAAGAAATAAACAGGCGTATAGCCCTGACTTGGAAGAAATTTTGGACACACAAAGAAATTTTAAAAGGTACCTACAGTCTCGGCTTGAAAAAAACTGTAATGGACACATGTCTTCTGCCCTGTCTAACCTATGGTTCTCAGACATGGGTTCACACAAGTAAAATCAAATCAAAAATAATTGCTTGCCAAAGAGGCATGGAAAGAAGTACTTTGAACATAAGGAAAATCCACAAAATAAACAGCACAATTATAAGACAAAGGACGAAAGTCAATGACGCGCTGACCCATGCTCTGAGAATGAAATGGAGGTGGGCAGGGCACGTTTCACGTATGACAGACAACAGATGGACAATAACAGCCACACAATGGAAAGGCCCATATAACAAAAGGAAAGTTGGAAGACCAAAGAAGCGTTGGGCAGAAGATCTGTGGAAAATAGCGGGAAAAAACTGGATGATACTTGGAAGAGACAGGAACAGATGGCAAGAGATGGAGGAGGCCTACACCCGACAAGGGATCCATGTCAAATAACCTAAACTTCACAAAAAAATATGTAATTTTTTAGATATGGAATAATAAAAGGCTTATTATTATTATTATAAGGACTTGTAGTCGAAAAAAAATTCGACTTTCGTTATGGTCAGAAATATTTATTTATAAATTTTAAATAAAGTGCTAAATTAGTCATTTCTGTTGTCAGCGGGGAGGCCTTTGTTCAGCAGTGGACATCATGCGGTTGGGATGATGATGATTTTTAATGCCTTGCTACATTTTTGCCAACCCTATGCAGATGTAAAGATATATTTTGTTTAAGAAACACAAAAAGGAATAAAAAGTTTAGTACTTGGGTGTTTGGGAAGAAAATCACTTGTTTGTATTTCAACTTGTCACCTTTTGAAATTAAAATGCCAATGTAAACATTTTTATGGCTTTTGGCTCTTAGACCATTGGACAGGCTTTACTAATATTATGCTTATTGCAATGATCTCATAAAGCTCTTATGCTATTTACTATTTAGTGACATGCATGTGAGACCAAATAGATTGAAGTCTTATCATGCTAACAGCTGTGTCAAAAAGGTACATATGCCATTAGCATAGCAGAAAAAACTTTATTTATGCGAGTGGCAAAGAACTTAGGTAAAATCACCTTTTCATGCATGTGTGACGATGGTATAGAAGAATAAGATTTTTTTGATTACAGATGTTGCGTCACTGGGATGCAATATCTGTAATCAAAGTAGTAGTAGTAGTAGTGGGTAAGTATATATTATAGTTACATTTATAAAGATTTATTTGCAACAGTGCCGAGATATAGGAAGCTTGAAGTTCATACCCCCAATTTACGTAAATTCCCCATTTTTAATCATACTAATAATGTAAATGGGTCAAACGCAAACAAATGTTCGGAGTCTTTCCGGTGGACAATCTAAAAGTTAAGGCCTATAAAGCTTGATTTTCTTATGTAAGCCTTATCTTCATTAACTCCTTTTACATTGCTTTGTATGATAAAAATCATTACTATCTGTCCACAGGATGTTAACTATCGACCACAGGAAAGAAAAAGTGCTTGTTCAGCTGAACTGTAGAGTGTAGTCGTAATTTTTATCATACAATTCAATAGGAAAGGAGTGCCTTCAAATGACAATAAGGGTTTAATAAGAAAATTAACTCTCATAGCCCTTAACTTTTAAAATGTCCACCGGAAAGACTTGTAACATGATTTTAAGTTTGACCCCAATGACCATGTCACATTAAAATTAGTTTTATTTTACTTCTACGGTTTTTTTTATTTTGCTGTAATTTTTTTTTATTTCTAAATTTGGAAATTTGCTATTCACTTTTTTTCTACTCAGAATCACAAGCACTTTTGATCCCGATAGAAAAAAAAGTGTCCCAAAAAAAAATCCATTGGGTTATTATTAGGCTTAGGACTTTTCATAGCATACCGTGGTTCTAAAATCCTTGGAGCCGCTATGTGTAAAATTTTCGAAGTCAAAGTCAAAGTATATTGTAATATTAAATATCGACGCTGGAAAGGAGAAATTGGATAAGCCACACTTTTGAAGATATTGAGTTATATACACCGTTAGAATCGGCAAATTTTTCTGCGTCGAATGAGCTAGGTTTCGTATCCATCTGACAACTTTTGTGTCGCTTATCCCATCGGTGATTTAGAGAACTTTCGATCATTTTTTATTACTAAACGACTTGGTTTTTGACAACTTTTAAGAAAATGGAGATTAGATAAAATATAATTCAACATAATGAATCTTGGATTATTTTACCTATTTGTCATGACAGGTTAAAATTTACTTGGATATTTTTGCTGTGTAATAACTAATCATCACTTGTGGGTTAGCTATTTCTACCTGACTGTATGTTCTTATGTCGTTTGGTCAATTTTACCTGTATCTTAATTTAAAATTGAAGACGGTTAGACAATATTACTTGACTATGATATCTGAACTGTTGGCGTTTATCCATTTTTACCCCTACATTTATTTATGAACCATTTGTCGCTTAGGTATCCCTTTTTACCTGAATTTACATTAGAATACTACTGTCACTTATCCTAACTTGCATGAATGAAATGTCAGTCAAATAGTACAAAATAAAACTATTTTTTAAGTGTTATCATAACGTAATACGGTGGATAAACATACCAACAGGTACGGTTGTTAAAAGTAGATAGTTTTCAAGTGCCTCGTTTGTAGGTAGGTACCAACTATTGTCGGCTCAATAACGAGTTATCCTTGTTGATTTTGCATGTTTTAAAATAAAGAGAAATGATCTCAAATAGAAAAACAAAATATATTTGTTTTTAATACTTAACAATAACTATTACTTACTCACAAACTTACCAATTTTTTGGAATAAAGTTATAAAAATACCTAAAACAGTGTCTTTCTTTTTTCACGTATAAGTAAATTCGTTTACCAGTCACGGAATGTTACTCTTGTAATTGAAATGACTGACTTCTAGTCTAAAATAGTTTCTCATTTTAAGTATGTGGATATTTCTTACTGATATATTTATGCTATTTTTTTCAATTTATATATTTTTACCCGAATATTAAATAAGCCACATCGGCAGTTAGATCATTTTAACATGATGAATTTGTTATGTAAGTCTCGGGTGGACTTTTTTACCTTCCTTATTTCTTTTACAACGTGTTGGTTAGATAATTTTACCTGTATCAATTTTTCCGACCATTTTGCTTAAGCGACAGTAAATTCTTAAATAACACTTGAATACGTTAAATAATTAAAACATCACGTAGACAACATATTTATGTCCATAAATAATGCTTCAATTATTTGATTTGGCCTGCTAATCCATTTTAATTATTTTTTTTCGAAAATCTCGGCGGTTTTTTGCCTCTCCTGTAAAGTACGCACTGTGTCGCTTATCCAATTTCTCCTTTCCAGCGTCGATATAATGATTTATACCTACTGTCACATCATTACTGAGTTAATTTTAATCGAACGTAATTAATTTTAAAAATCGAACTTGATTTCATAAAAAGTGCATACGAAATTAGTAATATCAGAATAGAATAGGTTCAAGACAAACTAGAAAAAGTCTTAGATCGGAAATAGCGATGAAAATGGCGAAAGTATCATGTTGTTTTTCTCGAAAGTTTCGTATAAATTACATGTAACTTCCGAACAAAAAACAAAACTGACGTTTGTCGACTTATACGACTTAAGATACCCCCGGCTAAGATCGGATGACCGCAATAACTACTGAAATAGTAGTATTTTTTTGCTCAGTGGCTGTATTATGCATGACGCCATTTCACCCCGCCCCTCTCGCTAGTATGCAGCAACCGCTCAGCCGCATCAGTCGTGAGCTATGAACGTTTAAAAAATTTTTTTTTTATTGTTTTTTTTTTTTCGAAAATTTTTGAAGATTTCATCTTTAACAGGAAGCTATGCACCTTCTTCTCCTTACTTTAGAGTTGAAATGAGATACTAGTCCGATCTTAAGGCACTGGTCTCACCGCGAGCTACTAAGCTACGAACTATCAGCTATAAACACGAACAAAAGATACGCACTACCGTGTAAATAAAAGAGACACGGCGATACTCGCTCAGCGGTGATAGCTGATAGCCGGGGGAGTATCGCCGTGTCTCTTTTATTTACACGGGAGTGCGTATCTTTTGTTCGTGTTTATAGCCGATAGTTCATAGCTTAGTAGCTTGCGGTGAGACCAGTGCCTATGCCAAGAAGGTTTTTCGGTTGGGTGTCTTGGAAAAAAAATAGTGCAAGTTTGACTTTACGTTTACTCCTAAGCTACTCGGCTGAGTGGCATCAAGTACATTTATATTGAAAGCTTGATTTTTTTTATCACGTACATCACACATCTGCAGGTAAAAGTTAGTGATAATAAATTTATGTTTTTTTTTTTTGTAAGGTAACTAAATTTCGTATACACTTTTTATGAAATCAAGTTCGATTATTAAAATTAATTACGTTCGATTTAAATTAACTCAGTAACGATGTGACAGTAGGTATAAATCACTATATTTTATATGACAATATACTTTGACTTTGACTTCGAAAACTTTACACATAGCGGCTCCAAGGATTTTAGAACCACAATATGCTATGAAAAGTCCTAAGCCTAGTTATTATTTTTCATACACTTTCTTCGACCATAACTCAGTGGAAGATAAAAAAAAATATGGAATATTCGGGTCACTTTTTTCTGCTACTGAGGATCAAAAGAGCTCGCGATTCTGAATAGACTAAAAATCCAAATTTGGAAAATTTAAAAAAACGTCAACAAAATAAAAATCCGGCCACCTACGTTCGGCAGTGAATTGAGGGAGGCTGTGATCTACTTATTACAGTTATTACGATTAAGGTGTGATAATAAAGAATTACAAATAAATAAACAAAAGAGTAATTCCTGGTGTGTACGTATGAGTTGTTAAAAAAAACATATCCGCACGACAATTATCGTAACTACAACGTATTAAAACGCCCATAAATTAAAAATCCATATAAACTTACCATTATTACTCTTTTCTCTGTAATTGTTAACTTTCTTTTCGTTGTTATCGCTAACATTATCATCAATAATTTCTATTTTCACGTCGACACTACCGATTTCTGATGTTATACTTTCAGCGTATTGGATCTGATCTTCAGGATATGGATCTAATTCTCTTTTAGTAGTTGTCTTTTCCGTTTCTGACATGATTTTAAGTAAAACAAATGAAATAAGTTAATGAAAATTTAGATTTATTGACATTTTACGCATACATTCAATACATTGCATCTTGGGACGAGTGACGTGTATAGTGTATCTAATCTAATATTTAGTCTGTGCCGCGCCACAGACTAATTATTGTGACTATCAAAATAATTATTTTTTTGTTTGCTGTGGTATGAATTCAATTCTACCAATAATAAAATATATTTTTTTCTATTCAACCGACTTCATAAAAGGAGAAGGTTCTCAATTAGATATTTTTTTGTTTGTTTGTTACTCGATGTCTCCGAATATCGTGAAAGATTTTTTTGCTGGACGGGTAAAACTCCAAGTCGGGGGCTGCGCATAGGATCATGGAGAAATCAGTTTTTAATTTGAGATTATTGCATTTCCCTGTTATATTAGGTTACCTATGAAATTGGCGTTTTGTATGAAGGATTCTGAAGAAAGTTTATTATACAAGCAATTCAATTTGTGTATTATTTTTTGATGTCAAAATCAATCAATCAATCTTGGTTTTATCACTAACTTTAAACCTTAAGTTCGCACACATTTTTAGTTAAAATTATTGATATTTATTAGAATTAACTTAAAAATATATCTGCCAACGTGTTTCACGATGTGTCAAAGACGCCATAAGGGAAAGTCAGCCACATTTGGTTACAGTTTTTTTGTTGTTTTTAGGGTTCCGTATCCAAAATGGCAAAAACGGAACCCTTATAGATTCGTCATGTCCGTCTGTCCGTCTGTCACAGCCGATTTACTCGGAAACTATAAATGCTACAGTAACGAAATTTGGTAAGGATGTGTTGTATGAACCGCTACAGGGTTATGATAGTAAATTGTAAAAAAAACATTGGGGTGGGGGCCCTCCATACATGTAACTGAGGGATAGAACATTTTTTAGTTGTATATAAGCGTGTGGGGTATTAATAGAAAGGTTTTTGAAAATGATATGAAGGTTTATAAATCTTATTTTTACCTATTTAAGCAAATCGTGTTCGAGATATCAGCTCTCAAAGTCTGAAACATGTGTTCCCCCCTCTATTTTTTAAACTACGTGATATAAAATTCTAAAAAAAATATATGTTATGCACATTAATAAACTCTATCAACGATTTTTGGTTTAATTAAATTATCTCCTATAGTTTTAATCTCTTCTCTTTTTAATAATAAATTTATAATGGTACGGAACCCTATGCGCGCGAGTCCGACTCGCACTTGGCCGGTTTTTTTATAGTTTTTCGAGCAGTATAGATAGGTGAATCAACTGTTTTCTGTTTGTTATTGCCATGGTTACGGTCAGCTGAGTCACGCTAGTTTTATACAAAATTATGCTACTTAAACTATGGTAACAGCTGGGGAAAAAATTCCCAGTTGTTACCACTGGGTCGCGTTTTATAAAGTTACAATATACAATTTCACTGTTTGCCTCTCTAATGCACGTACATATTGGCTAGAAAGAGAGGCAAACAGCGAAATTGTAAATTGTAACTTTATAAAACGCGACCCTGGTGTCAAGTTGGTGGTAACAGGTGGGAATAACCCCTCCGAATGTTTGCAACTTCGAGGATGTAATGAATTGTATATTTCAAAAACACCAGTTATAAGAATATTTATTTAAAAAACACAGTTCATTTGATATTAATGGAATAAATATAAGTACTTACTCAGAAATATAATCATACAATTCAAAATTAAGCTGTGCAATAAAATATCAAAATACAATAATAAATTATGACTTATGAGTATACTTCCTTTTTGTAGAAGTTGCAAGCAATGTAAACAAACCTTGTATGCAAAAGTGCTGAATTTCCAATTTACTTCATTAAACAATAATATACCTAGTGCTTGATTATGCATAACAATATTAACAATTATTTATTTATTGCATACAATATTACAATAATTAATAAGGAAACAGCAGGGTGCTGGGGGAAGGACGCGAAACTTCTAGTGCGTGACATAGGGCGTCGACTCAAGCAAAGGAGAGAAGACCACCACCGCTCCGAATCGTTTCTGGTGCAGAGGTTGGCCATAGCTATCCAACGCGGCAATGCCGTGAGTGTTATTGGCACCTTTGCACCGGAAGCGCTGAGCGGATATTGACGGGTATTTTTGCCATGTTTTTTTATGTACCTATATAATTTTTTTAAGTTAATTAAGTTTACTTTTAAGATCATGTTATTAATTAGTGCTTGATTATACAGGTGAAATTTAAATCGTGAATCGTAACATTTTTTTCTAGCTCTATAAACAACTAACAATTAAATGCCCCACAAGTTACTTCAGAAATTGACATGTTATTTATTTTTTATTTTTTGGAGCTTGTGTTTTTGTATTTTTGGGCTTTAGAATATCAAAACGGAGTATTAAGACAAATTAATTGAATAATTTAAATTACCTCTTCAAATTGAAGTAATTAATAACGCCAATTTTGTCATTTTGTTGAGAATTTAATAATATTCATTACATTTGACGTTTTAAATAGCTTAAATAATCGTTATAATTTCTTAGAATCACCTTAAAAATTAAAAAAAAACACCAAAAATAAAATAAAATATACATGACTATTTCTAAGTAAGATGTGGGGCATCCAACTGTTAGTTATTCATAGAGTTAGAATAGAATATTATTTAGATATAGGTACATTCCCGATTTAAATTTCACCCTGTATAATATACCTACTTATACAAGGTGTTATCAAATTAGTTGCCGACCGCTTATGTTTGCATGCGATCATGATAACGAACAAATTTCCATATGGGACTCGTATCGAAATCTCGCAAAAAAATACTTTCCATAAAAAGTTGATCAGTCGGTGGGCCCGCTTTGTATAGAAAGTCGATTTTTTTTCTTGATTTCGATTTGAGTCCCATAGAGTAAGTTGTTCTTTATTATGAGCATATGCGTACCCTAAAGTATCGGCAACTAATTTTTCATCACACCTGTTCGGTGCGCCAATGCGCTGCGGCGATACGCGCCTTAGATGCGTCATTACGCCCTAGGGAAATCAAGGTTTTCATACGCCATTACGTCGCACTGGTGCGGTGCTCGCCGCCGCGCGCACCGCGCCGTTATTTCTGTTATGATTTTGAGAAATTATTTAGACCATTTTAGAGTTGTTTTGTGAAAATATATTGTTTTATTTACTTTTTTTGCCTCACAGGTGTGATGAGATGAAAAACATTGTGTGTGCCATGGGCGGTACAAGAATTATGAACTCGTGTGAAGTAAAGCTCGCGCCTTCAGCTCGGGCTTTACTTTCACACTCGTTCACAATTTCTTATTTACCGCCCTTAATACAGAATGTACTATGAAAATCACCGGTTATATATATTTGAACTGTCTGTTTACATTGTTCGTAAGTTCTATAAAAACAAGCATGATTAAATGTAGAAAAAAAAACTTTATAGATTATTATAATAACCTTGAAGAATTTATAGATTTATATATTCTAATTATGACTTGACGTAACCTAATTAGTTTTTAGTTATAAGCGCCCATTTTAATTGTCTTAGATTCCTAAATTATAAACTAAATTTACAAGATACGCACTCCCGTGTAAAAAAAGAGACAGCGAGACTCGCCCGGTGGTGATAGCTGATAGCTGGGCGAGTATCGCCCTGTCTCTTTGTTTTACACGGGAGTGCGTATCTTTTGTTCGTGTTTATAGCCGATAGTTCAGCAGTGTTATTCACTAAGGAAACCGCCTTGCTAACAGCGCTGTGTCAGCGCTGCAACGTCGAGTCTAAAAATGGTATTCACTAATGCACTTTAAACGACACTAGCGCTCGACGACGAATGCGGCGTGAGCGTGAGCTAGAACTACACTGCGTCGAGAGTTACCGCCTACAGTTCGACGACGAGCTGATCTACGTTAGTGAATACCGTTTTTCGCAGCGCTGCGCTCTACGTCGAAGTGTATGCTGTCTCGTCGTCGAGCTCGTTGACGAACGCAGCGTCGAATGTGTGAATAAGAGAATAGCATAGCAGAGCTTAGTAGCTCGCGGTGAGACCAGTGCCTTGACGGGAAGTACATCTCGGGACGACATAGTGTCGCACCAATGTTGTGATAAGCCACCAAGAGTATCATCATCATCGTATCAACCGAAACACGAACTGCTGAACATAGGCCTCCCCCGAAGATTGCCACAATGACCGGCCCTGCGCCATCCGCATCCAGCGGGTAAGACTTTCTACAAGTGTATTGCAAAATGCCAAATAGCCAGGTTACAGAGAAATATGTACAACATTATTAACCCTTCACAGCCGACCAAAAAAGAAATAAGTAGTTTAAATTTAAACTCCAAATATGTTAGGTAAATAGAGTTTATCCCAGACTAAGATAGTGGATGTAACTTGGAAGCAGGCTAAGCTGAAGTGGGACTGGGTTGGTCATGTCTGTCGGATGCCGAGTGAGCTGTGGGCCAGGATAGCCACAGAGTGGCAGCCCGACAGCTACAATCGGAGACGCGGCAGACCTCGTCGGCGATGGCGAGACGAGCTGGACTGGACTCCCTTTTGAAAGAGTGGCCGGAGGCAGGTCGACATAGATCAGATTGGGGAAAATGGGGGGAGGCCTTTGACCAGCAGGACACTATAGGCTCACAATAAATAAATAAAAAAAAAACAATAGTTTAAGATCACGACTACGAAAATAACGAGTTAGGTTCGTGATGGAAGGGTTAATTCTGTAACACCTTTTTGATTTCTTTAACATGATTTTACAATAACATACTTAGTGTAAATTATATGAAATGCGTTATAAGGACATTTTATTAGTACATGCACAGACAGCCTATAATAGTGATGGTCGGAAATCGCAAATTTCGACCATCCATCTCTATCACACTTATGACACCATTGTTGGAATGACAAGAGAAGTAATTCTCGAAATTTACTAAGTTCTAACGACTAAATTCGCGATCGTAAATTAATAATGGTGAAATATAAATATCCAAATAAATATTTTGGGACATCTTACACAAATCAACCTGGTCCCACAGTAAGCTCAATTAAGGCGTGTGTGGGTACCAAGCAACAATACATAATAGATATATACTTAAATAAATACACAGCTACACCCAAGGAACAAATATTTGTGATAATAAATACACAAATAATGCTCTCGCTGGGGTTCAAACCTGGAGCATCTTGTTTCATAGCTACTACCAATGACAGGCCAGGTACTTTAGTTAAGTTTTCCACCTGTAGTCTGGCAAACAATTTGTCTTTCTTTTTATGCTTTGCCTATTAAGCAAAATTTATTTTTCCTTCTTTTTAACAAATTCTTTATGAAAATAGCCCATATGTACATTCAATATTTTCTTAAACTTAAACCTCTTATCACAATGTTCGCAAGGGAATGGGCGCTCTTCCGAATGCGTACGTATGTGTCTATCTAAGCAATATTTAAATAGGAAACCTTTACCACATGTACTGCACTTAAATGGCTTCTCCGTTGTGTGCTGGGCCAGCATGTGGTTTTTCCATCTCTTCTTACTTGTAAACTTATCGTTACAAGCTTCACACGAGAATGGGGTTTCCTTACTATGCATCGCCAAATAGTGACTTTTCAGTTGACTGTTCATACGGAAACTAGAGTCGCATTCAGGACATTTATAAGGCTTCACCTGATTGTTATCATGATTTTTCTTGTGAACTGTCAACTCTGACTTAGTGTAGAAGCATTTTTTACAGACGTCGCAGCTATGATTCTTCTGTCCGGTGTGTACTATCATATGGACTTTTAAGGCTTGTTCTCTCGAATACCGCTTGGGGCACAAAGTACACTGAAATGGTTTCACACTGCTGTGCGACATCAGATGACTATTAAGCTTGCTTCGACTCGAAAAATGTTTTTCGCAGAACGGACATGGTATGCTTTTATTAGTGTGGAACTTCATATGCTGCTGATAACTCCATTGAGATGGGAGCTTTTTGTCGCAATATTCACAAGTGATGGAACTTATTAAATGATCAGCAACATGTCTTTTCAATATGTTCTCGTTTTTTAGTTTTGATCCACAAATGGGACACGGGAAGCCTTCCTTCTCTCTATGTTTCACTTGATGCTGTTGTTGCAATTCTGGAGTCGGAAACATCTGGCCACAGATGTCACATCTATATAGTTTTTCCGACACTTGTGGTTCTCTCCTTACATGGTTGTTAAGGTGATTCCCCAATTTAGAGACATGGTCAAAAGTAGCAAAACAAATTTGGCATTGAAATTGAGGGCCGGCTGATGTACTTTCTGAGACGCCTTCTGAAAAATAAGTTAATGTAGGTATAACCATCCCTCCTTATTCATAAACGTCTCCTAACTTAGCAAGCCGCTAAGTATTGTTTGTCCCTTTCGTTCTTATCAATATATCTGTAAGATCGACAAGGACAATACTTAGCGGCGGTTAGGGACTGGTCTTCACGAACAAAAGATACGCTATATTGATTTAAACTTTCACGATTATCACTCATATTTTAAAGACAAACGGGTCTTAATCGCGTAAACTTACGTTTAATTATATCCTGACGTTTCGGGCATGACGTTACACCCGTGGTCGCAGGCAGACTCAAAACTCACAGTCTGCCTGCGACCACGGGTGTAATGTCATGCCCGAAACGTCAGGATATAATTAAACGTAAGTTTACGCGATTAAGACTGTCTACGTCTGTCTTTAAAATAAAAGATACGCTCTCCCGTGTTAATAAAAGAGACACTGCGATACTCGCCCAGCTATCAGCGGCGAGTATCGCCATGTCTCTTTTTTTTACCCGGGAGAGCGTATCTTTTGTTCCTGTCTATAGCCGATGGTTTATAGCTTGGTAGCTCTAGGTGAGACCAGTGCCTTAGACTATAGAATATTTCGGGACACTCGATCCCTAAGACAAGTTGTGCATATGGACATTATGGACAAACCGACAGAGTCGCACTTTAAGAGTTCCTTTTTTGAACAATTTACCAAGTAACAGAATAAATAAATAAAAAAATTACCATTACTACTCTCCTGTATTTCATCTGTCTCTTCATAAATTCCTTCCTCAGTATTATTAAAACTGGTTTGGGCTTCTTCTTTTACATCAGCAATGTTTTTTTTGTGAGTTAGTGTCTCGATATAGTGTACTTCAACTTCTGGGTATAAATCGAATTCCGATTTCACTGTAACGTGTTCAATGTCATATTCTGCCATGTTTTTAATGAAAATTAATGATTTTCCATAATATTTCCTTACAATTTTCGTGTATTGACGTCATGGGAGGAGTATTTGATAACCATTTGACGTTTCGTTTCTTTTTTTGTAATTTTAGTCACAGATACAGTAGCACTAGCAGTTATGTCAAACTCAAACTATATTAAAACAAGTTAGCCAACCATGGAAAACATTTCAGCCCGCAATAAAAAACATAGGAGGGTTTTTATAAGTCATAACTATTGTTAACGATTTAAACTTATTCAAATCGTCATAGATAAAATCAAAATTATACAATGTGTTACACGAGCCACTGAAAACCTTGAACGCCAACGGGGTGATTTGGTAGATTATACCAAAGAATATAACACCAAAGTTTTTGTCGACTTTAGCAATACATAATAATTGTTTCACATTTTTTGTCTCTAGCACTCTGGCAACACTGCTGCCAAGGTCATTATGACAGTAGAGCCTACCCTAGAAGCCTACCACCCCTACCACAAATTTGAGAAATAGTGAATTTCGTTCTTTAGTGTCTCTGTCACTCCAAGTACAGCGTCATTGAAGTAACAGAAACAGATGACATTCTCTATGTCGTGAACGTCGCGGTAAGCCCTTTCGATCAATCATTCTTCGTATAAAATTAAATATATTCCGGATGTAAACTTCTAGTCAAACTGTGTTGATCATTGTTGTGAAATTTCTATTTAATTTCGTATTCATTGAGTATTTCCATTTAATATTGTGTTGATAAAGTAAAAGTATTCTTAATATCTGCTTAATGTCGCATTTGAACGAAGTGTCGTGTGTACAAAACTATCCATCCGAAGATAATTTTCTACAAAAGTGCGATTATAAGGTGAAGTCGCTGACTCAAGAAGAAGATTATTTACCAGAAGTGGAACGAGACCAAAGAACACGTGATAATCTTTTCGAAACAAGCAAAGAAG